>NW_001799344.1:56497-88037 GCF_000165425.1 Paramecium tetraurelia | reverse complement strand
AAAAAAAAAAAAAATCGAGATCCTCTTGCTAACGCTCTGGATCCGTAAGCTCGGCTCACGTGTCAAACAGTAGAGATGACTATAAAAGATTAGATCGAAAATCATTTGCCTTAATTTCTGAATGTACTAGGGAATTTGATTCTTCATGGGCTAGATTAAATAAAGGGAGAAGGAAGTTATATCGGAATTCTTAAATCCTAAATCTTAAATTATCCCATGAATATAACTATGAGTAATTCTTTGTTTAAGACTCTTGCACTCCTACTTAGATCATCTCTAGTTGAGTTCGATAAAGGTACTCCTATTATTTTAAAATTAGATTAAACTAAAGAAAATAAATGTATCAATATGAAATATTTCTCCTAATTTTTGTTGTTCAGAGATGATTTTTCAGATATCTTTTTTAATACACTCTACTAATACTAGATCTCTGCAAATAAATAAGTCAGTCAATAAATCAGTTTTTATTCACTATATTAATTGATAACTAAAAATACAGAAGATGTTTGGAGCACATTCATATTCAAATTTTTAAGTTAATAGCAAAAGGAATTATCAAAAGAATAGTTTTTGGTTTAATTTAATAAGTATATTGTTTTGATGAACAATTTCTTTATGAAATCGAATCTCATTTTTGATATCGTTGAGAATATTGTTAAATAAACAGCCTAGATACATAATGATGCCATATTTTAAGAGGTATTCATATCATTTAATAGTTTAGTATCTTTTAATTATGGGTGATTTCAAGGCAGTAACCTAAGACTTTTTGAAAAAAGCAATAGCATTATATTTTGATGATACTAATAATTTTATAGATTTATCAGAATTTACATTAAGAACTAAAAAAATACATAATTAAATGAATAGTTCCATTTTATACATACTACCTACTCTATTTTAATTAGAGAGTCATATGATTGATGTTACTTAGAAGAATGCCAAACAGGAAGTTGCTCCAGTCAAAAATAGTTCTAATTACTATTTGAAGATGATAGAAAAATTGAAAAATAAATGTGTATACAATGGTGAAGAAATATGCAACTGCAAGAAATGCTAATGTATCAGAAGAAATCGAAATTCTGCTAATGAATCGCAAAGAAAGAAGAGAGAAGCTCTGGAAAAGATAGGTCCATTACAAGATTCTTTTGAGGAATTAAAAAAAAAGGTTAGAAGAGTAGAAAATGAGAATGAAAATCTTAGTACAATTACTTACAAATGTTTTTTAACATCCATAAGTATCAAAACTAGCCTCAACTTTCATAGAACCTCTAACAAAAATAATATCAGATGCATGATTCTGGCATTGCTTCATATGAGTGTTGAAGTTTTATTAACTTATTTAACTATTTAATTAATTCATTCCTTATTAATAAATTAGCGGATTAAAAATTATATTATATACTTAATTTATATGAAATAGAATGATGTTTTTACAAAACGAGAAACTCTTCGACCCATTAATACATTGACTTGTTTTGATTCTGCTCATACTAATTCCTTATACATTCTGAAAATGAAAGAGTTAACAGGAATATATAAATAAGAAAGCGAATTACTTTAGGAAGATCTTACTCATATGAATAAATTAATTAACTCTTAAAGTGAAGAAATTCAAAATGAAATTGAACCTCAAATTCTATAGCTTAAGCAGCTTCTTTAAAAATAGGTTGTTGAATATAATCTTGAAATGCAGGATGAGATTGTATAATTGGAAAATATTAGAAACGATAATTTAGATTTAGAAAAAGAAATATACAAATTGCAATAAAGTTTGACTTAATTAGATGATCATATCGGATAATAGGTCCTATAGAGAAAATACGATATCAAATTTTCATGATTTATTATTAAAACATATATAAACAACTAATTATAGGTATTCCTATTTGCAAAAAATCTTAAAATATACATTAGATTTTGTACTTGTAAATAATTTATAAGTAATTGAAATTATTAGGAAACCAATTGTTAATTATAATTATAGAATTTAAAATAATATTTTTTTAAGATAATGCTTATATACTACTTTGAATTATCAATCTCTGTCAACTTGCAAATGATCTTATTGATAATCTTATTTTCCAAATTATTTCCTAAAATTGTTTTTAGATTGCTACATCGTAGGCTTATCCTTATCAGTTTTTTCATATGGTTTGATAGAACTATAATCCACTTTTGTGATATCTACTTTGATTGGTATGCCTTAATTTATATATATGGAGAATACCTAAATTCATCAAATATGTTGCCCTGTCTTCATGAGTTTATAATTGGGCAAGTTATTTAAAGTTAACAACTATAACTTACTTAGTAATTGTTTCCAAAAGTTTCTTTTACAAAATACCTTTTCCATTCATTGTTGTTTAATCAAAATTTAGTAAGTGATGATGAACAATAAAGAGAGATGCCTCACTACATAAATAGAATATATAATTACATTTAGGGTAAGTAAAAGTCAACATTGATACCATTAATACATTTATTTTCTTTCAGTTCAACTCCCAATAAATGGAGATATTGGGTACAGAATTCAAATGAAAAATTGCTTTTACTACTTGGATTGGCAATTTGGTACCTGGCCTTTGATAATTTTTCTTCATTAAGTAAAATTCCATGAGCTTTAATAGCCTTAGATCCTGGGTATTTTCTCAGTAATAATTCATAGGTCATGGCAGTCTTATGGTTATCCTTATATTTGACATCCTTTATCAATTCTGAAGTTTTCTCTATAACTTGAATTGGTTGATCAGCTAAGACTTGATATTACAATAATTTGAGAGCAGTTGAACCTGAAATTTATGATTTATCTGCTATTTAATTAATTAAATCTACGATTTCTTATTCAACTAAACCCAAATCGGTACAGAATTCTATAATTTCGAATATAAAGCTTTTATAGGGTTAAGGTTATTATTTAATTTTTTCAAGTGTTCTTTTGAACAGATCAGGTGATTTAATTTTGGCTTATGAAAATATATCTAAGATCTAAATTCTTTGTTCATTAAAAACACCAAAAAATTAATAACCATAAGCTTCAAGTAGTGTATTGTAAACCAGTTGATTTTGGACTTGGTATTTAGCAAATTTTTCTGCTGCTCTTATGACTCTACTAATTCCAAGCTTTTGGGAAAACTCATTAAATGAGGATGCCAACTCTTTTAAAATTGTATAGTCTTTGGCATACATGATCAAATCAAAATATTATTTAGCATGCAATTAAGGCAAAATGATTTAGATTTTGGTTCTGACATTGGTGAATTCATCACTTGTAAAATCACCCAAAGTGACCAAATCTAATATTGTTTAATATTTGACTTCTTACTCTAAGGCTTTGAAACTTTCTTCTTTAATTTTATCTCTTAATTGAATAATATGTTGTGGGACACTCTCAGCTTATAATGCAATTCCACATAATTAGACTTTAGTATATTAATGAACCTTTTCATAGTTTAGCTGAATTAAAGCGTCTTCCGGAGACAATATATTATGGGTGATTAACAAATTAACAAAAATAGGGTCAGGATAGGGGGTGTTAAGATTTTTCCTTCTAAATTAATCAGCGATCTTCTTGAGTGTAACACCCACATGTCTACTTACGTATCCAACATTTTCAAATCTGAAGGCGAAGTTGACAATTGGAAAAAGTTTTACATCAGGTTGAGCCTAATAAGCATTAGCCAATATTTTGATAGCCCATACGACTTGATCACTTTTAATAATTTCTAAAAGTCTATTTTAATTAAGAGTTATGTAATCAATAAATTTTAGGATTGGAAGGTTTTTTGGATCTCTTTAAAAAACTTATAGAAGTGTAGAAAAGGATTCAGAATTAAAGGAATCAGGATCTTAAACAAGTTTTTGCATCATCAATTTAGGATTTTACTTAGCGCTTACTTGATCGTAGAGTTATAGGAAAGCATTTCTAGATTTATTATTGCAACAACAATTTACTAAGTCTTTAAAGACTTTAATGAATTCATATTTCTATTGTTTGACAAGTTCAATTAATTTAAAATAAGCCAGTTCTTAAAGTTGAAATTTGACTTAGTAGTTGAGTTCAACTTCATTTATTGCTTTAAGTGATTAAAGTGGAGAATTCTCAATTTACTCTTTGCATACCTTTTATAATGTATCAAAATGTTCCTTAGCATCTCTATTAGCAAAAACTACATAATAGATGGCCTAATTAAAAGGAATCTTTTTCTTATCTCTGTTTTGCATGAATTTATTGACAGAATCTTTGAGATTGATTCCTTGGATAAACAAGTAACTTAAAGTTTTTACACTTTTCTCTTCTTACTTTTATAAGGCTTAGATAACCTCCTCTACCCTTTTAAATTTAATTAAAGCTGGCATCAAATAATTTAATTATGGAGCATCGATGGTATTATTAGATATTCTATTACATAATTCGATGAGCACCTTTTTAATGTTTTCAAAAGACACTCTTGAATGAGGCATTTTCATCATTCTCTCTGTTAATTAAATTAAGAATTTGTCAGATAAGTTTGATGGATTTTAGTCCAAAGTATTCATTATCATATCTTTTATTTCCTTAAGTAGATCAAGTTCGAACTATTTTGGGAGATATTCATAAGCCTTAATGATATTGATGACTGCGTCTTCCTGTAGTTGTTCAGTTTTTTCTAATAATGAATCCTTGATCTTTTTAACCTAAATTGGTAGTTGGAACTTTGGAGGAAGATTTTAAAATTGTACTTCAGCACAGACCTTTAATGCCTAAGCTTTCTATATAATATTTATATATATTTGATACTTATTCAATATCAAGAGTGTCAAGTTAACTATCCAATACTTTAATACAGTTAGTTAGAATTGTCTAATCGTATTTGGTAAGACTGCAATGATTAATCTTGACGATGACAGTATTCAATAACTACATTAAGAGGAATGGAGACAAGTGTTTAGATGTTAACATCTACTCTGATATGGTTTTAGACAAACCATCATTGAATTAGTTTAGAACTGATAAATCATAATAAATGTTGCACATGCTTTTAAATGAAAACATTTAATTATCAGACATCTATTAAACCCTTTAATATATTTTATTTTGGGTTTGATTAGTGATATGAGTTTGGATTCGATTTAATTTGAATTTTCTTAGCCAAAATAATACATCCACAACATCTAAATCAAAGATATTCATTACCATACTCGGTCAATTGATCAACAATTTCATTCAATTTACTTGTAATCTCGGCAACATTATTATCTGAATTTAGTTAACGACTAAATCTGCCAAGCACTCTTAAGGATTGTACTACATGTTCATGTTTAAATTATTCTTTGTTTTCCTAATATACTTTGAAGAGACTTGTGGCATTTTCTGCGCTGCTCAATTTCTAAACCAATGATTCATAAGTGGTAAACCCAAAGGCAATTACTCTATTCATCCAGAATTAAAAATTTTAATTTGATTTATAAAATCTCAAACTTCAAAAGTCAAAATCATTTGAGATTGTTTCAATGATATCAGGGGTGTGTCTTTTTGTTTCAGTATTTTTTTCCCTAAATCATAAATCTGCTGATAAATAATCTTTTTGTCACCAGTTTCTCCATACCCCTCAAGGACCAGACCATCATTTTCTAACTTATATGTTAATTGCAAATTCTATATGTTTCTTTCCCATTAGAGAGTCAACGAATAGTATTACTTCATGTTTTCGATTACTGTTTTTGGCTATCTATTAATTGAACATTTTACTTTTATTACAAACAATGCTTTCTATTTAAATGTTTCTAATTCTCTAGTTAATTCTTAATTGTCCTATTGAACATTTATAGAATTAGCCTTTATTTACTCATAGTCTTTTAAATCTTTTGTTTTCTCTTGCAACTATTGCACAGAATTTCTATTAAGTTTTTAAAATGTTTTACTCCAAATTCTTAATCTCCTCTATTAACTTCTTTTTCTCATCTAATAGTTATTTTTTTTCATGATCTAATGTGTGATTCTATTTATGAAGCCTATCATATTTCTCCTTCCATTCCAAGGCTTCCTTTGACAGTTGAACTTATTTCTCAAGTTCCTTTCTAAAAAGAAATAAATCATAACAATACTAGAGATTAGCCAATTGTTATTTCAACTCATTATTCTCTTTATTCAGCTACATTACGGTGTTTTAAACTAAATGAGGGTCAATTTGAGAGTTCATTATGTAAAAATATTAATAAATTTACAATTGCATATTCTATAACATAAGTATAAAAATAATAATACTCCCTAATAATACACATTTAATCTATATAATTATGATATATGTTTGTATTAAACTACTTAAATTATTAGAGAGTGAATGCTTGAAACAATTGACCATAAATTATTTTAAAGGCATTCATTAATGTGAGTATTTAATTATAATATGAAGCAAGCAATTTTTCATTAAGCGACTAGATGAGCTTTTATTATCTTATATATATTATAAACATAGTGTTGTTTGATAATAAAGAGTATATAATGAGAACATAAAATAATTTCAATCAAATATATAAAAATACATTTAGTCAACTATATATTTTTAGATATGTTTTAATTGACAATTCATTATATAAATTGTAGATAAATATACATCATACTCTCTTTTACTTTTTAATTAAGATGAACATTTGTATAAATACTACGTTACATACTATGATTACAAAGCTAATATTTATTTTGATATTTTCATGATTACTTTGTTTCACAACATTTACTTTAAATTCAAGCTGAGTTACGAGGTTTGAAGCTATAAATGTAACAGTTTACTCTTCCTCAACATTAATGTTTTCATTTTTAATTAATCTCCAATAGTCGATTTCGTATATTGAGACTTCAGTATTAATTTGATTGAATTCAGCTATATGAGTATTATTTAAGATAGAAATAGTTTAACGCTCTAAGTTTTAGATAGCATAAGAATCTAATAATTAAAATCCACTTTCGAGTTTATATAAGAATATTTGTAAATTGGAACAAACGTATAGCAGATTGTTTTGTAATAACAAACTTTTACAATTAGCATTATGCTTTGAAAGTTTTATTAAATTATTCAACTTAATTTAATATTCTTAATCTTTTAGAGTTATCTAAACATAAAATTATAAAATTTATTAATATATAAAAAATAGTTTTCTATAATTAACTGTGATCTTTAAGTCTAGCTCATTTTATCCGATGGAAGTTAAATTTAAAACTTAAATTTTACATTCATAAGAAAATTCTATAAGTTTATCACTTAAACTTATTGCATTATAAATGTCTTAAGTTGGAATTGTATAATTTGATACTGATGAAGTTACTCCCTATTTAATTTAAAAGCATGATATATGAATTTTATCAGATTCAAAGAGTATTTTACAAATTTTATCAGAGTCAATTTAATAAAAGATAGAATTAATTGATAAATTTTGGATACCTGTAGTAGTTTCTAAAAGTCTTATTTCTTCATCGAGAAAATAAAAAAAAGTAAATGTACTAGTTTAAATTATTAATATCTACTATACTAAATTGCTACCCTAATAGGACTCATTTATAAGTAAAACTTTTAACGTATCCTTTTTGTAATATTATATTGTTATCTTTAAATCTGAAAATTCTACTATTACTACCATATCTTACCATCCATGAAATTTAATATTTTCTGTGACTCTATAAGGAATTAGATACTAATTTTCAGTATTTGTGTTTAAATCTAATACTTTAATAAATGGAAGAAGTTCAAGTACACAAAAATTATTATCTAAACTTATACATGTTTTTGTCTAAACAAGTTTAAATGGACTTTGGAGGGTAAAAGAAGAGGTATTTGATAAATCAAATGACATAAATTCTCCCTGCAAAAACTGATTCGGATATAGAATTGCCTAATTATTATTCAAAGTTATTGTTGCATCACTTTGATTAACCAGGGATAATTCCTCTTGCAAATTGAGTGCCAATAAATTGAATTTTTCACTATAAATATTGCCATCTCTTGGGGACTGAACATCTGTAATATCTATTTAAAATTGTAAGTTATAAAACATTTCCTTAAGTGGTTATACATCATAATCAAAAGACAAATATTTGATGTCGTACTCAATTAATTCTTGATTTACATCGTAATAGTAAAGGATATTAGAGATAGCATAAAAGTATTAATAAGGAGTAGATATTATCTCATGACATTCAAAACTATTTATTTAATTAATAATGAATAACATCAAATGAAATTGGTTATTGCTTTGTTGTCGGGTTGCTATGATGAAATTTTATTCATTAATTTAATAATTTAAGGGTTAAATTGGAAAATAGTCTTCAAAGTAATAGGTCTAAAGCAGGTAGTAATTTCTGTTAGTTATTAAGTATTTATCAATTCTGCTCTTGTTCTAATCCATTCCTATCAAAATTACTTATGGGGGTTGACTTCTTCTTGAGTAGCCTCCTAATATTACTATATTTAAATAGATTTCTAATAAAGAATCAATTGAATACTTAAAGTAACAAGTAATTCTACTTGAACAATGAAATATGATCCATACTAGAGAATAAAAATGTCAAAAAAATTGAAAATCTAGATGGCATCTCTGAAAATTTCTGAATTAATGAAGTAATTATGATTAAAGGGAGATTATTTTTAGAATATATTTAATTATGTATTAAAATAAAAAAGGGAATTTTAATCCTAAACTATCAACTAATTTTTATATGTAAAAGAAGTGCGAATTTATTCTTTAAATAAATACATTTAATATTGTATTGAGTTTTATGCTTTTCCCTAATAGATGAAAGTAATTATTCTTCCTTCATTTTCTTGCACCAAAATAAATTAGAGCTCCTATATTAAATAATATGTTCTAATAGAATTTAAATCAATTTGAATATTAAAATGCATAAACCTTTATGAATTACAATGATAAATTACAAGATGTCCATTTTTATTAAACATAAAATAATTTTATGATTTAATTTTAAATGCAAAAAATTTGCTAACAAGGTTTAATTGTTGTCTATTTATACAACATAATCTGTTCGTCTTTTTCAACTCAATTTTTTGTTAAAATAAACTTGGAAAAGTAAAGTGAAAATGCAAATTTCTATTTAAAAAGAAGCTTTACTTTTCAATTTAAATACCATCAAAATTGTCGTCAATTTAAACTAAATAATTTTGATATTTAAGTTTGTCAATTTAATTTTTGAAATAATCCTATTTATCTATCTACTAACTTATAGCAAAGCATCTTATCAACTCAATTTTCATTTGTTTGATTGTATAAAATCCAACATAATTTGCTTTGGATTGATATGTAAAATAATTCTAGAATAAATTTATCTCAAAAATGTTAACTTTATTCTAATTATCTACTACCCAAAAATATTAGGTGATTGTTGGGATATAAGATAAGAATTTAATTTCAAATCGAATTGTTTAAGTTATTTCATTTGTAAGCATTAAAATTAATTGATCATTAAAAACCAAGCAAGTAATATAAAGCCCTAATTTTTATATTATTTTTAAATTTTCTAATTATTTGTCTTTAAAAATAGTACTAGCATCGCTTAAATTGATTCCTTGATTCTCTAATCTACAACTTTATAATTACAACACTTGTAATCTTTAAATTTTCAAATTATAAGCTTTAGACTCAATTTGAAAGTCAGAAGCCATAACGGATAAAACTAATAAACTAATGTATTCTCGATCGAATATTAAATATAGCCTTTATTAGCATACAAAAAGATCTTATAGTTCCTTATTCGAATTAAATTGAACTTCCAAATACTTTTCTTAATCAGTAAATCTTCTTATAAATTATAGTTGTTAATCAAATATTATTAATTCCCAATTTAAGCATTAACAAAAGTATACTAAAAGGTACTAATTTTGAAAAAGTTTAAAATTTATTTTGCATTATTATTAAACCTAAGATATGTTGTAGCTGTTTTAATATCTATTTCCTTCCAGATCAAAGGAAATTAATTGGATTTGATCTTCGATTTAGCAAAGAATATAAAGGAGATGATTTAAAAATACATAGTCATTACATTTAAGGCCTTCCTAATAAGCAATTAAAAATGTAAATTCTTTTAATTTACTAAAATTATTTTCTCTGTATTTTTATGGCATTACATCTTTACAATAAATTGAGTAGTCTAAAGTAAGTTTATTCTACAAGAGTGAACACAAACTCATTCCACCAGGTAATAGTAATTATTAGCTTTAAAGTATTGTAAAGTGATCAGGGGCTACAATAGTTGAAGAAATAAAATCAACAAAAGTTAAATTCCATTTATCGCTGCTTAATTCTTAAAAATCATTTGAAAATTTATAAAACATGTTGGCTTCTTTATTCATTTCTAGATAAAAATTTTGATTTTCCTTTAGTTCTACGTTTTAACATTGTTCTACTTTGGTTGGATATATAGTAGTATTTTGATTTAGAGTACTTTATAATAATACTCCAAAAGCGATTGAAAATAATATTGTGATTAAATACATAAAATATATATATATAAAACCACAGATATAATAATAAAATTTATTTATTTATATGGTTTAAATTTAATTGATGAGCTCAATTAGAAAAATTTCTTTTCCATTTTTTACTTAATTTTGATGTTTTTAGATGATGTTTCATTTGATTATATAAATGAAGAAGTCGTGATTTTACTAATTTTCATATTATGGTTGAAATGTAAAAAGTTATTTTTTATTATATAATGCACAACCAAATAAAAATCCTGCAGCGACTTTAGGTCCTCAAAGAACCAAAAATGAGAATTGTTTTAAACCTTATTATTATCAATTAAAATTCATTAATCCTTTTTTAAAGCCATCATAAATATGAAATTAATCATCCAGAAATGACAAATAGGGAAGATTATTAAATTATATATATGAGTTTGATTTAAAATCTGTCTGATGGGATAATATTAATGGAGAACATAGAAATTAAAAATTATATAAATATCGTATATTTACTAAGAAGGTTTTGCCACTTAATGAGCTAAAAGGACAAATTTAGTTCATAAGTATTATCAAATATTTATAGAGGGTGTTTTAAGCTTATTAATTCTGGAATTCATCCATTTAGAATCTTATAATCATAAAAAGGATAGAAAATATATATATAAAAAGGTTTGATCAATTTGATTTGGAACGAAATATGTTGAAATGAGAATTTCGCACTTAATTATAGAGAATCTATATTATAATTGATGCGTAACGATCATGAATTATAATATAGATTCTTTCAGTGAGAAAAGTACCTTGACAAATTATTTATATGGTCAACTAGCTAACACAACGATATCAAGATTTCGTACTATATGACCTTATTCGCATCAAATAATGAATTCTGCTAAAATTTGAAAAAATTGCCTTCATTTTCTAAGGCATAACTATATTAATAAGTTGACTTTAAATGAATTATTAATTATAATATATTCAAAACCATATAAATTTGATTCTAGACAAGACAGATAGAATAAATTAGTTTGCACCACAGTAACATTTTTCGGGTTTGCTCCATAAAATCCAAATAATATTATTCGCAAAAATCAAAAAAGAAATGTACTGTAACTGCTTAAATTACTCATAAACATACTCTGTGTTACTTTAACATATCTTCATTAAAGTGTTGGCAAATGTAAGTTTGCTTAATCATTTAAATTACATTTTGAAAATAGTCATGTAACAAGCTCAAAATAGAACAGATGATAATTTTAGTTGATGATTAAGCTTTAGGGGATGATACTTTACTAATAAGACAACAGGATTTGTCGATATAGTAAGATTGATTGAAATCAACAGTAATAAATAAAATATAAACCTGAGAATCACTAAATAAAGGGTTATTATATCAATCCTCAGAGTTAATAGAGGGCAGGAACTCAAAAATACTATATTCTAGGGTCTAATGATTTAAAATGCCTTTACAGTCATTTTGGTTTGAAACTGTTAAATATTTTTGAAATAAAAGAAAGACAGTTTCAAAATTTTAATTATATAAGTGCAAAAATTTGATATTATTTTTCAATAATTATAATAATGGGTGATGAAGAAGAGGATCCTATACTTAAAGCAATCTATGACGCCATGGATGCTAAAGACTTTAAGAAGGCAATAGAGCTCGCTACAGAGGAAGCCAAAAAAGCAGATGGGGATGAGTTTTTGTTCAGAAAACTAATCGGAAAATCTTTACTTGACGATTATTTTATAAAATTAGAAACACAGAAGGACAGCTAATTGTCAAATTAAGCTCGGGATGAATTATTAAAAAGTTGGACACTGCAGTAAGAGGAAAATGAAGAAACTTTATTATTTTTGGCTGACTCCGAATTGGTGTTGGGCATGTACGAGGAATCAAAGTCACATTATCTACAATTGTCTACTCTTTTACAGGGTGGAAGCAAAGAATAGGCTACATTGTCTGCATGTTATGCGGGACTAGCTGAATGTGAGATGAAAATGAATAAGTTTGAGGATGCAATAAAATAATATTAGAATGTTATAGACAGAAAGGATAAAAATGAAAATTAAGATTTTGGATAAATCTACAAGAACAGAGCAATCTGCTTTTATAATTTAGGAGATTATAAGGGTGCAGAAACAGATATTAAAAAAGCTCTTGTAATTAATCCAAAATAGGCAAGACTTTATGCATTACAAGTAAGTATATTCGAATCATAAAACAAATATAAAGAAGCAGAGACCTTTTTGAATTCTGGAATTCATAAGGATTGTAAAGATGATCCAATTATCCTTGAAGCCAAGGGTAAGATCTTTCTGCATCAATAAAAATATGCATAAGCAGAAGAGATTTTTAAACAAATGAAAGGTGTAGAGGCATAGCTCGGACTTGCTTAATCATGCTTGAAATAGAAGAAATATCCTTAAGCAATTGAATTATATGAAGCAATCTTAAAGGACCATCCAAAAAATTTGAGTGCACTTAATAATTTGGGTATCTGTTACTTGGAAAATTAGAAATTGGACTAAGCAAAAGATATGTTTCAAAAAGTAATAGAATAAAATCATGATGACATGATCGCTATGAGTAATTTATCAGACATAGAATTTAAATTGGCTTAATAGAATAAGGATGGAAAATAAGAAGCTCATATATAGGAAACCATTCGTCTATCTGAAATCGTAACTAAATCACCTGATCCTTTTGAGAGAGCTGTAGCATTCAATCGTTTGGGTGCATGCTATTAAATGCAAAAGAAATACAAAGAGGCTGAAGATGCATTTATCAAGAGCATAGCTGCTGAACCAAAATTCGTATTAGCATGGGCAAACAAAGCTTAAGTGGAATTAATGTTGGATAAGCCTGGAGAATCTTTGGCAAGTTTAAAGAAATCTGAGGAATTATTGAAAGATGACTTTTCTAAAAAAAATTTATCTGATGCCAATATTAACTTTATTTAAGCTGGACTCAAGAAAATTGTTTCATTACAAGAGAATTTTGGAAAAGCTGCTGATGAAATCAAGGCTAAAATGGATGCTATGCTTAAGAGACCAAATGTATTGGCTGGTCATAAAAATATTACAAAGGAATATGAAGAATTGGAGAAACAAAGAATTGAAATGCTTAAGAAACAATATGAAAAGATCTAGACTAACTAAGGGAAGTCTGAAGGAGAAGATAAGGATTATGAATTGTTACAGTAACAGATAGAATAACTTAAGAAGAAGATAGAAAATCAATCTAAAGAAATAGACGAAATTGAAAAGAAGCAAAAAGAATAGGCCAAAAGAACTGCAGCCTTGGAATAAAGAGTAGATAAAATGAGAGATACATTAAGAGCTTCAGGTGTTTATGAGTAGGGTAAAATCAAGGCTTGGATGAATGAAAATAGACATAAAGAGGAGGGTAAATATGCCAAAGCATTTTATTGGACTTTGCTTAATTACATTGATTCCTACAGAGCTGCTAGTACAGGAATCTTATAGACAAATGTAGAACATGCAGAAATTGATAGTAAAGTCAGCACAGGAGTGACATTGGCTAAAAAAGCTTTAGAGGTGGGATCATCACTTTGTGAGAGTTTACCTTTGGTCGGAAGTATTTTCAAAGTAATTGATGGAGCCATTGATTATTGCTACTCAGAATATAAGTAGAAGAAATTCGAGGACAAGGTTAATTCTATAAACAAAATCATCATGGAAAATCACACAGCCAATACATAAGAAGATTTGAGTTAAGTTATTACTAAAGCTGCTATTGAAATAGCCAAAAAGAAATCCACAGCTAAAGTGTTCATCTAAATATAATTTGAATTAGATAATCCTAAACCACCAGGTACGATTGATAAGATCACTGGGTTCTTTACTGATAAAATCAATAGAATCAGAGAATATGCTTTAGGTAAATAGATTGAACTCTACGATTCTGTTGGTGGAGGAGAAGCATTGAAAGACGTAATTCTTTGTCTTGCACACTTATAAAAGAATTTTGCAGATGTTATTAAAAAATCTGAAACCATATTATTGGATGTTTAAATTGAATAAATTGTAACTGAAAAAATCTAGGCTTTGTTAAAGGATATGAAGGAAGTCCCATAGAAAGATTTAAAAACGGAATTAGAAGAAATGGAAGCTGACTGGGAAGTCCCACATTAAACTGCAGAATAAATTAAATTCCAACAAGAGGAATAGGCCAGAAAGGATTAGCTAAAAAAGGAGGCTGAATTGAAAAAGCAATAAGAAATTGAAGAATAATAAAAGAAATTATAACAATAGCAGGCAGCTGAATAATAGGCTTCTCAATAGCCAGCACCTTAATAACCACCTCCCTAACAACCAGCACCTTAATAACCACCTCCTTAATAACCTCCTACTCAATAGCCACCTCCATAATAGCCACCTCCATAATAGCCACCTACTTAATAGCCACCTACTTAATAGCCGCCTCCCTAATAGCCTCCTTAATAACATCAAACTTAATAGCCGCCATAATAAAATAATCATGTTCACGAAGAGGAGGAGAATGTCTAGGTTTAAAAGTAGAATAGACCAATCGAAGTTGGAAATTAAGATAAATAAGAGAAAAAATAACCTGAATAATGTAATTAATTATTATATTTTATTAGCTAGAGAGAGTAGCTGCTGTATAATTTACTGATAGAACGGCAATCATAAAATTGATTTAAATTATAAATTAAATTCATAATTATTAAGCTTATATCATATTTGGTCATATCTATTCTCCAATAATTTATGGATGATCAAAATAAATATATTTTAGATAGCTGATTACTAACAATTTAATTAAAAACCATAAATAAGAATATTATATAGAGTATTTTGATATTGTAAATGGATTAATGGAATGACATTCTCGAGGACACATTTGCTGGCTCAATTGGAGGCATTACTTTTGTACTGAGTGCACATCCATTCGAGTAACCATCAATTTTTAATATTAGCACAATTAAAGTGAGAATGTAAATGTTTTCTGAAAACACATCCATTCTTAAAACAGCCTATAAAATATTTAATTAGGAAGGAGTACTAATCTATATCATAAATAATGCTAGCCTTTTGCTTTTTATAAAGGAGTTATATCACCACTTTTCTTTAGTTTTCCAGTTTCAGTAACATTATTTGCATGTTATGAATAATACATGAGATATTTTTAAGTTGACAGATATTCGTATTAACTAATGCATTGTATCTTTAACTTCATTAAGCAGGGGGTGTTGGTGGAGCTTATGCTGGATTTATATAGAGTTTTGCCACAAGTCCATCGGAATTATTTAAGATTGTATTCCAAATGTAGATTTCAGAACGGACTCATAAATCCGTTTTGAGATGCATATTTGAGTTTGTGAATAAGGAAGGCATAGCATCAGTCTTCAAGGGAGTCTATTCCACAATATTCAGAGACATCCCTCAATACACAACTTTCTTTATTGCATTTGAATCTACTAAGTAGTATTTACAAAAGGAGAAAGGATATTTAACGATATTTGATCAATTCCTGGCTGGAATAACAGCAGGCATAGTTTGCATTTGCTTTTCGTATCCATAGGATATGGTGAAAACAAAAATATAGTATGAAATTCTTGAATCTAAATAAAACCGAAAGTATTAAGGGATGGATGGTGGTATCTCAAAGTGTGTTAAAGAAATTTACAAAGCAGGAGGTTTCAAAGGCTTTTGGCAAGGGTTCAACAGTTGTGCAATCTACTACATGGTAGCAAGTTCAGCGCAATTGGTTGGGTATTTAATATAAATAATTTATAGATACGAGCAAAGTCGGATCTTTTGGGATACTTACATTAAACATTGATATTTAATTATATTAAATCTATTTATGCAATCGAATAAATTATAATAATAATTTTTATGTACACTAATTAACTAATATTTGGAGATTATTGTGTGAATTTAACAGACGCTATAGGATCTGGAGCCTTTGGTAAGGTTCATGGGGCTAAATAAATAAGCACAGATCATCCAATATGTGTTAAAGTATAAAATAATTTAAATCAGATAATTAAACTAACCTAAGAGAATGAAAAGTTGCTGGGCAGAGAAACTTAAATTTTATCTAAACTCAAAGAATTTGACAATCCCCATCTGATTAAAATATACCATATTGTTAAATAGAATAACAAGGTATATATATTTATGGAGAGGTGCAAACAAACTTTGAGTGACTATATATTAAACAAAAAGAGAGAGAAATAATTATTATCACTTCTAGAAATCACAGATATAGCTAAGTAGATCATAAATGGTTATCGTGATCTCTATTCTCACAATATTATCCATAGAGATCTCAAGCCTGAGAATGTCTTAATTGGAAATGATAACAAAATTAAAGTAATGAACTAATTAATGTATTAGATATGTGATTTCGGCTTTGGAAAGATTCTGAATTTTGATAGTCAATTCATTGTCTAGACAATTATTGGTACTCCATTATACGTATCACCTCAAGCATTAATGACTGGCAAATATACATCCAAAACAGATGTCTTTAGTGTAAGTTTTTACTTAAATATAGTTCGGATTGTTAATGTATTTCCTTATCTTCTAAGATAATTATTTTGATGTTCACACTTATGAATAATTATATTAAAAAATGTAGGTTTTGGATAAGGAATATTCTATAAAGTAATTCAAGAATTAGGGTTGTGAATAAGATATTGCATTGTTACAATATATATTGAGCGGATGTATAAAATACCATGAAAAAGATAGATTTCATTGGGATCAGTTATTTGAAATCTTTGATTAAATTACAATTTGTAAACCTAGTTCTTAAACTCACAAATAATAACATCTAAATTCTCATTCCCTTGAGAGACACCTTTAATCACAAGATTAACAAACTACAACAAACCAAAAAATCAATTAAAAACCTCCTTTGAAATAGAAATCTGAGAATGGGACTATAATTAGAAGATTTCATCATATATAAACTGTTTAAAAAGGCATGTATTTAATTGATTTATATCAGATTCTTTTTCAAGAGGAAGGTAAAATAAATCTTAAGAGAATAGTGATAATTAAACAAAAACATGTGACAATTCACCTGAAAATTTAGATTTAAGATGCACTCAAACTCCTGAAAGAACCCATATACCATCCTAAAATAATTATACAACTTCAGATACTAAAAAATACTCAAATCAAAAAGATAAAAGAACACAGATAAACAAATTTAAAATCTCATTATAGTAAAACAAGTACATACCCAAATCTTGCAAATCCGAAAGTGATTCTTAATTGAGATAAAATTTTAGTTAAGTAGACAAAAAAGAGGAAGTCAATAAAAAATAATAAGTGGATAAGATAGAATAAATCACGAAGAATAATCAATAATATAAAACATTACCAGATCTTAATTATGATAAACAACAACTTCAAAATAACTATTTTAAATAACAATAATCTTGTTAGAATAACGAGTGTAAGATAATTAAAAAAAAAGATGTCATTTCATATAAAGATTATGAATCAAATGTCAATATGTTAAAAATAATTTTAAAGGGATATTTGGCTAAAGCATAATTGGCTGAAAATTTGTCTTAATGTTTGGGTAAGTTGATTTAAGTTTTGGATCATAAAGTAGATTTATTTCGATTTCTAATAATCAATTATCAATAATCAGTTCTGTAAAATATATAATCGTTTAACGATGCAGATAAAATTACATAGTAATATCCCTTATAGAATCAATTGATATAATATATAGATCCAATTAATTACATTTTAAATGATAGTTTTAAAGAGATGATGGTTAATGTAAAAACAGTATTATAAAAGTTAACTTTAAAAAGCTAAGTAAATATTTGTTTCATAATTGAAGTTGGCATCTAATTAAATTAATGAAATTTTGATGGAAAAAGAGAAGTACGATGTAGAAGATGTTGTTTAGTTGATATAAACAAATGCAATTAAATATAATTATGAAAGCATTGTAGAATCATATAGAAATCATTATACTAAATTCTTGGAATATTACTAATATGACTTACGTTAGTTTAAATCAGAGGACTTGCTCAAGTATATAATAAGAGAATGATTTTAGGTTCTTGGGGTTTTCTACAAAATTCATACTAAGTGAAAGTCTTTACTCTATTGAGAAGCTGAAGACTATAAATCACCAAGAAATATAAAGTTTATCTAGTAATTCTCAGATTTTAGAAAAGTTTATTAAAGAGAATTGCAACAAAAACCTAAAACTTTGATTTTATATTAAAATATTATTAATTTTAAATGGAATTTAATTACGATCAAATCAAAGAGAAACTTAAAGGTTATGATCTCTAGACGAAGATTTAATTAATTGCCTTGTCATAGTGTTTGTATGACAGAAAGAACTTGGATCATTAATAGGATTAGGAATTGGACTAGATGGAAGCTGATTATAAGAGGAAAGTTGAACCTTTAATAGAAGCCTCAAATTAAATAATCTCAGGTTAAAGATTAGTAAAGGAAGAGGAAGTGGAAGACTTGAAGGAATATTTAAATGCTCAAGAGTAACCAATATTGGATAACTAAGAACCAATAGAAAATTATTGGTCTAAGGTGTTGTTAAATTCAAAGACTTTAAAAACTGAAGTGATTGGAGATAAGGATGAACCATTATTAAAGGCAATTACAAATATCAAAGGATTCGAAAACAAGGAATAACACAAGTTAGGATTGGTGTTCTAATTCAAAGCAAATGACTATTTCCCAGAGGAAGAATTGAAAGTGGAGTTTTAATTGGCTGATAAAGTGGGAGAGCCAATTAAGGTTGAGAGCACAAAAATAAATTGGAAGGAAGGGAAGAACATCTCAGTGAAGATTGTTAAGAAGAAGAACAAGTAGAAGAAGAAGGTCAAGGAAGTAGAATAAAAGACATTGTTTTAATTATTTAAGAATTTGGATGTAAAGGATTGGGAGAAATTGGAAGAGGACAAGAAGGAAGAACAATAGTAAAAGATGGATATGTGTTATGACATTTGTAGATTGATTTATGATGAAATATTGCCATATTCTTTGGAATACTATTTGGATGTACATGTGGAAGATGAAGATTATGAGGGAGATGATGTGGATGATGATGAATCAGATGACGATGAAGAATTAACAAAGGAAGAAGCAATCAAAAGAATGAAGGAAAGAAGAGGATTCAAAAAGTGATTTGTATAGTAATAATTATGTTTAAGATAATATTCGTTTTTCTCTTTTTTCCTTTCTTTTGATTAATATAATAAATGAAATCAGCTTTGTTGGTTGTTGTTTTGATTGCCTGTCTCTAGGCAACTACAGTTTCTGAACTCAAGGAAAGACTGTCAGGATATGGTGATCATCCTTTTGGTTCATCCATGATAAATTTAGTAAGTGTTAACATGAAAACAGGAGGATCATTAAATGAATTAAAATAGCTCTTATAATAAATTAAGGATGAATTGATAGCCTTAACCTAATTGTAAGACTAAGAAAGTGCCACTTTTACTAGAAGAAGTCAAGTTGATTTGGCTAAACTCTAAGCCACTCTTGAATAAGCTTAATAAGATCTTGACAATTAAAGATAAGAACAATCAAGTTTGACCAATGAATTAAGTACATTACAAACAAGAGTCAAAGAAGGTATATTACATTTTGACTATTATTTAGATTAGGCAGCCTTAGATCGTAATTCTAGAGGAAGTGGTGATGCCCAAGGCAGATTGGATGCTGAAAACACAGATTTTGCTGCTAAATTTTAAGATTATAGTGATGCTATTCTTGCATGCAAGGAAGCTTAAAGATTACTTCTTAATTTGAGAGGAGAAGGAGCATCATTAATTTAATTGACGTATATCATTCATACTATCTCTTTAGATAAGACACAAAGAGCAATCTCATCTAAACCAAAGAGAATTTCCAAAAGATCAAAGAAATCTTAGAAGCACACACAAAGAAAAGTTCATTAACATTGTTCCAACCAATCATTGAAGGATTAGCTGAAATGACCACCAAAGTCAATCCAGAAACTTTAAATAATGTTTTGAGCTTAGTTGCTAGATTAATCACTGCATTACAAGAAGGTTAAGATTAATTAGAAGCTAACCACAAGACTTAAGTTGAAAATCTCACTAGATTAGGTGATGATTTGAGAAATGAAAAATAAACTCTCCAAGTTTCATTGGCTACTGCAAATAACAGACTCAAGGAGATCTAATCAAGATTAAATGAATTAGATGGACTAATTAATATTTCTAATGCCATCGTTGAAGTTACTCAATTAAATATTCAAGATGCAACTAGAATTAACGAATTAGAAGATCAAGAATATAGCAATTAAAAAGTCAGCAGGTATTCACACTTATTATAATTAGATAAACTGAAATTGACATCGTAGATAGATTAATTGAATACATCAACCAAAAGTTATCTGAATGATTTATACATAATAATCAGCCATATTTACATTTAAAAATCAATTTTCAATTCTGTTTTTGTATTTATATTCAACTATCAATTGATACTTATAAGGTTTAATAAATATTGAAGGATCTCTGCATAAAAGTTGATTATTACTTAAAGTAAAATCAGAGTCTTTCAACATGTCAAAACTATATTTGAAGTTCTTCTATTCATATATTATGGAATAATCATCGCTATTTTTGTAGTCACTGTTATTAAGGGAGCAAATCAATTTATAAAAAGTAATTTAATCTTAGAGTGCAAGCTGCATTAAACCAGAGAGTAGCCATAATTATAGATGACGGATTATCAATGGCTTTGATAATAGTGCAACAAAAGAATCAGAAAAATATATTATAAAGTTGGATAAAGAAAGTGAAATGGAATGGGAATGAAATGGAAGAAAAGAGAAATATAGATGAGGGTTGAATATTTTACAAAGTAAAGTGAATAATAAACCATAAAAATAAAGGAATGAAGTATGAAGATCCAAAAATATTATGGATATCTAAAGAAGACATAAGGATGCTTTAAGAGACAAATGATGTTTTGGGACTTGAGCTGTGATAAGTAAACGAAAATCCATTTTATGAATACTTAGATTTCTTTCATAGTCTTTATTTCATTTCAATTGGTGGTAAATTTAGCCTGTAGAATTATTATTAGAGTTATTCAATTTTTTAACCAACCCATTTCAGGATTGAATAATTGCACCACTTCTACTGTGTGTTATATATCTATTAGCATGTCTGCTTTTTTCTTGGTAATATTATCTGGAGACAATGATTCTTCTCTTTTGTGACTTGATTGAGATGCATTGCTGACACTCTATATTTAGGTGTTTATACTGCTAGGTCAAGCTGTTTGATTGAGATGAGCTTAAAGAAATTGGTTGAATATGAATATTAAATATATTTATTAAATTCATTTCTTTTTCATGTTACTCTATTTATTCAAATACATCAATATCAACCCTAAAACACTTCCTATTACTAGACCAGGTGCCCAATTGAAAAACCATCTTGGAAAGAAAAACATCGAGTATTGTTCACCTAATAATGGTTGGCCAAATGTTGTTAATGTGCCATATAGAAATGCAGCAATAGCTATCAATTAAAATATTTTCCCTAGCAATTAATCCATTTTTAATTAATTTATATATATATTTTATAATTTAATTCATATTTCAATATTATATCCCATACTCATCCCTTTTACGTGTTACCATTTTAGACAATATCCCAATGTTCCCACTTTTGTTAAAAAATCGATTTTTCCTAATATCTCTTTTTCTGTTGAAACACCAAACAAGAATTTTAATTTATTATCCAACCTATTTTCAATTGGTTTGATCTGAAAATATGCATTGGCATCATATTTCCTATTAGGAATATTATAATGTGCAACACTATATGTATTTAAAATCTTAGCCTTATAAATGAAACCCACCCAAATTCTGCTGTTTTATAATCCAATCTATAATTTATAAGGCTTTGTGAAATTGCCAATCAATTAATATTCTGTATTTTATCTATTTAAAAGAGATGAAAATATATTAAATCTGACTCGTACATTGTCTAATTTGCTCAAATAGCTATATTTGAATCCAACATCTAGATTGGAATTGTTCCCTGAATTCTAACTGATCTAAATTTGAGGAGTAAATGTATGTTTGATGAGAATATCCTTTTCGTAATTGTATTTCAAAGCAAGTAAGACACTATATCTATTGGATCTATTGATCAAATGAAATTAGTATTGGATTTACTACAATATGAAATTGTTAATTACTTCTTAGTCTTGTGACTACGATTTTATAATTGTATTTGTACTCTAATTGTTTGCTATGAAAATAAATTTCTGATTGTCTTATTTACATTTCCAAGTCAAATTCAGATGGTCTTTGTTTATCAAATTAAACTAGGATTTGAAATGAGGCAAACCATTTAATTGAATATTGAATCCCTAATATAAGAAGTGTTCCTAGAAGAATCTGTTAAAGTAAGGATTTTCATCATATAAATTTTAATAAAATTACATTAAATTTAATCATTTATATTATATCTCTCGCTTTAATTAAGTTATACTCAATTCCAACTCCTAAATGCGATTAAGTAATAGTTTTATATGTTCTTCCTTCTTGGCCAATTGTTGTTAATTTTCATTTGTGTGAAGAAGAGATTATTTAAGAAATTCAACTTCATTCAATAATTGCTAGCATAGCCATATTAAAAACCTTCTTTTCTGCCTCATTTTCATGGACATTCTGTATTAATAAGTGTAATTCATTTTGTCTCTTATAAGCTGAGATTTTGTTATTTCTTAGTTCTTCTATCAATTATTATTGAATCAATTGGTTTTCTAATAATCAACACTGAATAATCAACCTTTCAAACCTTGTAACTCTATTTTAATATTCTCTTCTAGCATCACATTCTCTCTCTCCAAATTACCCTTTTTATGTTCAAATTCCAATTATTTCTCCTCTAATTCCATTTACCTTTCTTTCAATTTCTCAACCAACCCAGGATCTTCTCTGATAGTGTTAACTTAACTTAATTGTTAGCAAGTGCATTTTAAATGTGTTTATTACATACGTTAATTATTATAATTTGCGTTTTTAATGTGTTAAATAAATTAATAATGGATTAAGTCAATGCTATGCAATAATACATAACTAAATTAAAGGTAGCTCTGACTGATTTATAATAAAAAAACAAAGATTTGGAAACCAAACTGGAGCAGGAACATAAAATAGCGCAAACATTGGAAGAAAAATTAGAATACACTGAGAAAAAGTTATCAAATGAAAAAGAATAAGTTGAAATTCTGGGCATCAAAGTTGATGAATATGAGAAAAAATTAAAGAGCATTTCTGATACTAAGGTATCTGAAATCTTGTATATAAGAAACCTAGCTTTTTAGGCAAAGTCTTTAATAATTCCCAATAAGATTAATGGACCATTAGAATTAATCAAGCTGAATAATCATTAGACATTTAAGTTTAAGAGAACGAAAAATTACATGCTCAAGTGTTCACACTTAAAACTCAATTAGAACTTTTGGAAAATAAATTGGATGAAGAACAAAAATCAGCTTCATAAAAATTCTAGAGAATAAAGTCATATTATTAATCAGAAAAAACAAAAAGGGAGGATCTAGAAAAATAAATTTAATAATTAAATCTAGCTCAAACTGGGTTGAAATATGAAATTAGTCAATTGAACATATAAATTGATTCGTTGAAAAAGGAAATCGATAACAAATAACAAGAGATCTCGACTACTTAACAATTACTTGATAAGAATCAAGAAGATATGAAAAAGTTGACGCAAGATCTCATTAATTAATAATAAGACATGTATATAGTACTTTATTAAAGGCAGTCGACAATTAGAACAAGAAAAGGTTGAGTTCTAAGGGTTTGTCCAAGAAATTCAAAACTATGTTACTGGATTGTCGATTGATCAGCAATATTAAGAATTAGTTAATAGTTTAAACGAAATCATAGAAAAAATGCATAAATAAACATACGTGAAGGAACTATTCCTATAGGCTAAACCAGGCAATTATGAAATCTTCAAGTTGGCTTAAGAAAAAATACTGAAATTGGGGAAAAAAGTAATAATGTTTTTCATATGATAGAATGAACAATTAATTAAGCAAAATAAATAGTTACAAGATAAATTATAAGTGTAAAAGAGCAAGCAGGAATGAAATTAAAATATCTATTTATAAAAGAGAAAGTAGTATTTTATATATTTCATTTGATTACTTTTAATGGCTATCTTTTACACATTTCTGCTAGTTTATTCTTTAAATTGATGGTACTCGATTATTCTGGACTCTTACTGCAGAAAAAATGTTTTAATGATCTATTATTAAAGGATAAGATACATTTTAGAATCTTAGTTCATTTGTGATGTACTTGTTTAATTTTGTTACTTAAACATGTCTTATTTCATTTTTGTGAATTTATTTAGGTAATAATTTTAAGTTCTACTTTTTTATCCATTAAAACTTTATGACATGATGTGGCTGTGATTATTTGAAGACAAATTCATATATTGTCTGGATGTATTATTATTATGTTATGAGTATTACGATCGTTTAGCTACGGATTTACGAATGAATGAAATGATTTATTCGTTTGTTTGTTTTTCTATTGATTTATTCTTTTTTAGTGCATCTATGTAACTAACCTAATTTTCATCATATTATTCTGTTTTGTATCGAGTAGACTATCTGTTGGCTTTCATAGATTTATCAGACATGATCTTAATCAAGGATTTAGCTTTTATAGATTCTTTGGATGATTGTAAATGTTTGCTGTTAGTTTATTTTTTTTATTATTTTTGACGTAGATCATATGTGCCTACTTTTTATAGTTCTTCTAATGAACTGTCACTACTTTGATCAATATATTCATATGGAAATCGATACTCGTTGTTATGACGAGCCATCTTATACTTTTATTCCACCTCCTATTGGAATTTGCGTAACTGCTATTTTTAATCTTCATCATCTGTTTGAGGTTTACTCGATATCTTTTTAAGACATTATAGTAATTACTCTTGCTTCTTTTTAACTACTTGATCCATTTTTATTATTTTTTATATTTTGGGAAAAATGAACTAAAAATGTTATTGATTTCACTATTTTATTTAAATTTTGATTTATCAATTGATTACATTATGATCCGATAACATTAGAACTATTCAAACATTATTAACTTTATCAAAAATATACATTTTATTTTGCATACATATCTATATATCTCAACCTATTTTGGTTTCTTTGATATTATTTCAACATCTTCATCATAATCAACTAATTTCTTCTATGTTTAATTACGCAGATTTGTACTGTGACCTTAGACAGATTTGAATAGATCAATTTCATCATCAACTACAATGTAATTTACTTATTGGTGGGGTTTATACTCTACGCTTGAAGTACTGAATTGATTCTTCATTCAATTACTCTTTAAATTTTTGATAATATCATGGACTTTTAAATTATTAGAATGTCTTTCCATTATCTTAGTTCTTATTCCTAAAATAATTGCACATTGTTATACTAGACATTTAATTAAACTTTGATTGCCTCCCTCATAAATAATCTTAACAATTTAACTGTGAATATATCAAATTTTCTCTAAATCCTTTGTATTATAAAAGGAGACATATTAAATTTGGTAATGCTATTATGATTTCCTGATTTATATCCTCTACCACATAATCTTCAATAATCTCATAAAATCCATACTCACCTAATATCTAAAAAATAAATGCTTTGTTGAGCTTCATATAGGATATTGTAAATCTACATCTTGGAATTCTTTGAAAACTGAACATATTTCATTTATGAATTTCAAGCTTACGCAATTTTATTCACAAATCATTATCTTGAAAGAGATCGCATTATTAAAATCCACTTCAATTTATTATCTTAATTAATTTCCTAATTTTAATCAAACTTTATTATTATGTCCTTAAAAACTGTTATAGTTTATTGATTATTGTATTAAGATAATAAATAATTAAATAAACTCAGTTTATATTTCAGTTTAAATCTAATTCTACTTTAAATGTTAGTTTTAATATTGTAAATTTTTAGTTTACTAATTTATCTTAATTTATGTATCTGTTATTTCCATTTTATAGATGAAGATGATGTACTTATAGATTATATAATAATAATAAAAAATTAATTACTGTCAATTAAATTTAACCTTTTTAGATGCAGTTGATTCAGTGTCACTTTGGAATTATTCCAATTACTTTAGTATCTCTTAAGCAAATTATTCATCAGATTCCACACATTATTATTTAAAAACTTTGATACACTAAAATAAAATTAAGAATTTACCTTGAGAATGTTGTTATTTTATTTTTCAATTTCTTCATTAGCAGCAAAGAGTTCTTCTATTTGCTTGCGAATTAAATCATTTTCTCTGCTAGTTAAAGCACTGCTCTATTCCAGTTCTTTGAGATAAGCTTTTTTTCTATCTCTAGAATTCTAAGCAGAAATCCTATTTCTTATCATTTGTATCGTTTTTTTATCACTAAAGATAAGAAAAAATGATACTGATCGCTATTATCTTCAACAAATTGCTTTTCAGCACATTTGATAGGTTTTCTACCCCTTTTGGCTTTCTTAGGCTCTTGAGGTTGTTGAGCAGAATAGAGATGAGGTTGTAAGATTTGCATGCGGAATTTAGCTTTGTCTCTATAAAATTTGCGTTTTGCTTTGAGCATCATTGATTCAAATTCGATAGGTTTATTGCGAGCAAACCAATCAACATACTCTTCATTTAAGTTGAGTATTGAAGCAACAATTTAACAAAGATTAGAATTCTCATATGTAATAAATTGAGGTTGTTCTTCATAATATTAGAATTGTGAGCATTCTTCCTATTTAACAGAAGGTAAGTCATCTTAGTCTTCAATGATACCTGTTAGAATATAATGGTGATATGGGTTCATTAATTTAATTATATATTAGTATTATCGAAAAAAACTGATTATAAAATGCAAAAAGGATGTGAAATTAGAATATATAGTTGCGTGGATTTATTAATTGAACAGTGTTTAGAATTAAATGAAAAGGGCTCATAAAAAATAATACTTAATCTAATGATAATCGACTATTATCCTTGAGATTTAAATACATTGAAAAAACGATAATTAGCATAGAAAAAATATAAAAATAGTTAGGTAATTATCTCCTTAAAATAGAATAGATTAGTCTGAAAGACATATTTATGATATCAATTCAGTTTCATTTTGACATAAATTACAATAATTACAGGTTGCTGAGATTAGTTAAAATATAAAAATATTCAGACTCTTTGGACCATTTAAATGATATTTAATCATTTAAATTTTAAGAAATGCACTTTCAGTTTGATTAAATAAGGGAATCTATTTTATTCCCAGTACTTCTGGCTTCAGGCAACCGCTTAAATGATACTTTTATATTATGTCAATCTCTTAAATTTATATGAACTTTTTGATTAGTAAAAGAATTCGAATCAAAAAATCTTAATTTTTATTGCAAGAACAACAGCATAATAAATCACAATTCAATTCAAAGTATTTATGCTTACTAAGCACTCCCAGGATTTTGAGAAGCATCATTCAAATGATGCTTCTAAATTCTTTAATTCATTCTTTCTGAATTAAGATATTAGGATACAATTTAGAGTCTATATATTTTATATTGAATTTTCTTAATTAGACAGTCCACTAATTTATAATTTTATGTATTCCCATTATTCTTTCTATTAATTAAATAAATGAATAATTGTTTGTTAACGCCTAAGTCTAAATAACCAAAATGCCCAAATGCTCCTAAGAAATAATACTATGCAACCAGAATTGATGATTAGTCAATAAGGTCAGTTTGTAGAGTACTTTTCACTGATGAACCAAAACCCTCAATAACTTCTACAGAAACTGCTTGATTTTAGTGTATACATATAACTATTATATTGAAATCCTTATAAAATCAATTTATCAATATCAAAGATGATTAATACATAATCAACATTCAAATGTTTTAGAAAAAGTTCAACTTAAATGTAGTTTATTATCCTTAATAAATAAATGAATAAAAATTAATAATAAAATTATAAATAATTATGAGTCTAAGAAACAATAACATAAAAAAATACAGCAATCTAAATTATTTTTAAAGCAGAAGAGTCTTGATTATTAAGAAAATCGAAATTGCAATCTAAATCATTTAAAATATTTGATTTTAAACTACTTTTAATAAAATTTCTAGAATATTATAAATTCAATTTAGAAAGATGAAATAAAAATAGAAAAGAAATTTTGATTATGCCAAATTCTTCTTGAATTCTTTATTAATATTTCAATGCAATACTATAATTTCTCAAATTAATAATGTAAATACGTAGGAAAAGTTTGCATAATGATTTTTTAAAAGGAATTATACTTCCTTTCTCACCTTTAATATATTAGTAATATCTGACTGAGATCATTTTCAATTTTTCTATTATATATATACATCTAGCATAAAGAAAGAAATAATTCTGTAAAAGTATAAGTTTTATTTTGTTAATATAAGTATAAAATCATATATCTCTTAGCATAATATTAGAAAAACTTTTACTTGATATATCTGGCTCAGTGCTTAGATTATCATTTTTTAATTCAATGTCGAATTTTTACTTAAATGATAATAGAGACTATTTAACATTTCCTTATTTTTAATCTAAATATAGGAGAATGTTATACATAATTATTGATCCTTAATTTGCAATTCTTTAGTCAATGATTCCAATTTAATTTCAGATGCTTCCAATTGTTTTCTCATTTCTTTTATTTCATCTAAATAGATTTCTGAATTTGCTTCCTATTTATAAATTTCTATCTATTTTTTATATTGTTCTATTTCTTCATTTAATATTTCCATTTCCTTTGACTTTTTAACATTTTCGAGCTCACTCTCTTGAATATATTATGCATGAATTGCCTTATATTAATATTTTCTTGTACTTTTAACTCAATGATTTCATTTAATTAAGCCTCAAATCTTTTTAGCCATAACTATTCTTCCATCAACTTTCGTTTTAATTATCTCTCCATTAATTTTAGTCTTTATTCACATTCCTTATGATTGTTGGGGTTATTTTCCTGTTATTTGATGTTGTTCGAATTCCCATCCTGAACTATAAGGACATTCCCTGAAATGTTATTAAATAGCTATTAGTTTAAAGCTGCATTTTAATTCTCTAACTACTAACAATATTTCCTATAGTATCCCAGCTCCTCTTATATTTTTTAAACAGAATCGTATTCCATTGATTATAACTGTTAGTTTTTATTTATAAAAATTATATAACTATGTCAAAAATTAAAAGATTTATTATCCTTTTATATTCAAAAAGTAGTAGACTAGTTTTGAACAAAATAGAAGTTAAATTATGAGGATTGAGTCATATCAGGGCTATTTAATTAGAAAATAAAATAAATATAATTTTTTAGTAATTATAAGCACCTTATAACTTCTGAGTAAAATAAAATCAGTAAATACTCATCCTCATCTTCACACTTTATCTATGCTATACTATAAATTTAAATATGAATTCATCAACATAATACTATAAGTTATGAAATTAGATACAACCTAATTCCTCCTTTTAATAACTTAGTTAAACCTGAATTTCAATAATTATGTATAAGTCTGTTTTATGTGTAAAATTAAAATTACAGCATTTTAGAATAATTCGAGCATGATTATATGAAACCCTAATATTATAATAATAATCTAATGAATCTGGAGTTTAGGAGGCTGCTTAATGTTATATTATTTTGAAATTTCTTAATCGAAAATTTCATTGATTATATATAATATTTTAGTAGAATCTTCAAAGCATCTCTGTTTAATTGAAAACTAATATGATTAATAAACTTCTTGAGAGAAACAATGTTTAAAATGTGATTTTTAATTTAGAGTTTCTGGAATATGAAATTGGAAAATAAATAATAAAAATGATATTAATAGTTAAAAAATTATAAATTAGAAACATTCTGAGTTCAATGTTGGGTTCTTAGGAAATTGATAAGAAATTGAAGTTCGATTAGATTTATAAATCAGAAATGATTATTCGTTTATTATAAAGTATTAAGTAATACAATTAATGTTTGATGAAATGAATGAAAATGTATGTATCTTAGTTTTTAGTTAATTTTTGTATTTGCTTTTGCGATTTTGAGCAATATTAAAATTTTTCATTTTATCTACCAAAGCATCTAAAATCTTATTGAATCAATGTTCCAGAATACTTTCTCTTCATTATGTAATACTTGGATTTGATTAGATTGAATATTAATGGTTCATGAATGTCTATCATCCTTATTTACAAATTCTGAGGCTTCAACAATTGTAACAATAATAGCCCATAAATCATGGAAAGACAACAATAAAGGTGGAGGAGGGCTTAGAGTAAGAGAATTCATATTCTGTAGTGAATAACGAATTGAATCAAAATCAACCATATAGTCTGTTGAATAGAACCATAACTAGAAAACTCAAATAAAGAAAACAAGAAGGAAGAATTCAAAGAAAATATATAATAAAGGTATTGTAGTAACTAAGTTTGAGGTCACTGGACTCAAAAGGAACATCGTTTATATTTGTAATTTATAGAAACAAATAAAGAGATAATGATGAAATCAGACATGAAAAAACAAGAGAAAATCTTTAAACAAATGTCTATCGTCATAAAGTCCCGATCTCCTTCACAATGCAGATCCCATCATTAAAAATTCAATCCTTTTGAAGATCATGATTGATATATATATTAAAAATTTAAAACAGTTGATTTATTAATATATTCAAATTATTTCTACTTACAAACAATTACAATGTATCATGTTACAGTACTATATTTAATGATACTATCTAGATTGAAAGAACTCAAATACCCCAATTTACAGTCACTAATTAGATTAACAAAATCAGATAATTAAAATTCAGAATCCCATTTTAAATTATTGATATAAAAAATCAACTCTAATTTTAATTAAGAATCAATATTTTAATGCTCTGATTAAATTTGTTATTTTTTAATAATCAAAATATTTTGGCAAGATACATAATAA
>NW_001799344.1:5909-56347 GCF_000165425.1 Paramecium tetraurelia | reverse complement strand
TAAAGCCGTTATATCTAATATGTAATTTACTAAGCTAAAATACTCAATTTAAGTTTACTTTAAATGGCATTGTAATTTAATACACCCCCTTTTTATTATGTGTATTCTTCATCATATTCAGTTTTAGGAGCTGCAAAGTTTCTCTTCTCAGATTTAGATAATTAACCTAAGGCTATTAAACATTGTTTAGAACATACATTTCCCCCTTTCATAATCGTCCTTAACTTCCTAGACATTGTACTTATTGACTTCTTTAGCACTACTAATATTGGTATATTTTTGGACAATTCTTTACGAATGACTTGAACTGTGGAAATTATAATTGTTTTCATTATCATCTGTTGCTATTTGCATATATTAATTTTCAACGACCCCATTTTTTTAATTGATCATTTGCTTCTTTGGCTTTGAAGATCTTCTCAATTCATATCTTTGAACTGCATCCTGGAAATCAACATCAGTTGTTCTCTGAACATTTTGGCTTTTTGTAATCGTTTTTTGATAGGATGTTTATATTTCTTGTGAGAAACTATTACTCATTGTTTAAACGATAATATAATTACTAATTTTTATATTATACATATCAGTCAGAAGAGGCTATTTTAGTTTGCAAAAACAATCTTCAATATGAGAAAATCTTCACTATTTGAGTATCCTTCATCTTTTTGTTTTTTCCTTAATATTAAATTTTAGAGAAAATTTCCAAGGTTCCTTTATTCAGAATTTTAATCAGTTATTGTAAAAATAAAATAAAAACTCTTCTAGTTTATCAACAATTACTATTATAGTCTTTAGCTATATATCTGAACTAATTTTAGAAGAATAACTTATTTTTATCACAAGTAATATATAGAAATAGTGAGTACATAATTGAGAAAAAAAATTTTATTTATTTATTAAATGTGACACCGTTTGTAATAAAACTGATTTATCATTTCAAGCATCTCATATAGTGATAGAAATTGTTGAATCAATTTGTCTACAATTTCACTTAAACAAAAGCTGTCTATTCAACAAAAATAGGTCATTCAAAATTATATTTTTGAGGGAACATTCAATTAAGTAAAATTGAAATTTTCAGGGGAGTGTTTTAATAAAAACAAACATATTGAATATTAGATTTATATATTATTAATTGTTTAAATGGAAAATGATATAACAAAGATGGAATATAATTAACTTCAAAAGGAGGCTAATCAATGCATGGAAAACATTCTATTTTTAGCAATAGACAAAAAGTAATAACCGAATGTATAATCAGAGGAGTATTAGAGATGCTAGAAATTAGTAACAGAATTTAGAAAATAATTTATTGACCATATGGCAAAAACCTTGAATTTAGATGAGAAATCTGTTCAACATATAAATTCTTAAATGAACAGCAAATAAAACTGATTGAATAATTAAAAGTATAATCATATATAATTTATTGATTGACATAATGCTAAAATCAATTTTTGACTTTGGTTAAACGACATCTACATTCTGGCGTTCATGTGACAAGGGATTACTTGATGTACATCTATATCTCTTATAATAAGTCATAGAATGAGTTACTAGAGCATGAATTCTTTGTTGGCTCAAAGGACAGGCTGATTAAAAAAAAGTTTCTTGTTATGAGTCAGGACTCAATTTTTCAAGTTACTTTAGCAAATCTGAAGCGAGCACCATTACTGACAATGCATGTTTAATTCATTGAAGCTTCTTTAGACAACTTCGTTTAACTTAACTCTGATGAATAATTACTTGGGTTTCACCTTTCTTATTAAGGAAAGAGTCTAGAAATATTCACATCTGACAAAGAGAATTATGAGATTTGGAAGTCTCATTTCAAGAGATTTGCCATCTTAACCAACTTTCATGAAGCCTATTCTGTATACAAAATAATTGGGAAAGGCAACTTCGCCAAAGTATACTAAGCAACCAAAAAGGAAAACAACACTTAGTATGCAGTAAAAGCTTTCAGCAAAGAATATATGTTATAACAATCTAAAGGTGTAGAGAGTCTCCTAAATGAAATAAAATTAATGAGGAAACTAAACCATCCGAGCATAGTGAAATTATATGAAGTACATGAAACCACCAATTCAGTCTATTTTATACTAGATATGATATAGGGGGGAGAACTATTAACAAAAGTGAGAGAGATAGGTAAAGTATATAATATAAATTTTTAGGCTTTTTACCAGCAGAAACGATGTAAAAGCTCGCATTCAATTTGATAAGTGCTTTAAATCATATGCACGAAAATCGTATAATTCATAGAGATTTGAAACCAGAAAATCTTTTGTTAAAATCAACAGAAAATAACCATGAAATCATTTTAGCAGATTTTGGATTGGCTACATGTTTGGATGACAAACCTTTATTTAAAAGATGTGGTACTCCTGGGTTTGTTGCTCCTGAAATCTTAGATTATAACGATGGCTAAGAATTTTATACTGATAAATGTGATGTTTTTAGTGTCGGAATCATTTTATATTTTTTAATTGTACTTAACTTTATTATATTTTAGACTGGAAATACACCATTTTTTGGAAACGATCAAAAATCTATTCTTAAGAATAATAGACTATGTGAAATCAATTTTAAAGAACATCATTTCAAATTGGCTCCTATCTAAATGCAGGATCTAATTCAATCTATGCTCTTAAAAAGAGTTTCTTATAGATTAAGTTCGCAAGAAGTATTATAACAATTTATCGTAGTGTATGAGACATCCTTATTTCAAATAATTAATCAAAGAACACCAAGTATAAAATGATAAAAATCTAAACCAATTTTTGGGATATCAAGACTTTAAGAATGCTATTAAAGTTGGCACCCAAGAACTACTAGAACAGCGATCACCTGTAAACTTCAATTCTTCCGATTCTATTTCTTCAAATATTTCTTAAAATAAACAGGAATAAAGAAAATCTTCACTTGTAGGAGCTTCTAAATTTAGTTAATATACTGCTAAACTGTCTAAATAGAATTCAGGAGAGATTAATGGTAAATTTTATATCGAATTTAAGATATCCCACCAAAATAAGAACAGAAAAAACCGCAGGACCTTCATAGGTTGGCTTTGACCAATAGTTAATTAAAATAGATAGCTCATAATCAATTTGAATATGTTGAAGATCCAACTGCTGAAGAGAGCAATGTCGGGCTCATGGTTCGACACTATAATTCAACTAGATAAATCAGAGTACCCGATTATACACTAAAAATTAAGGGATGTACAACTCCTACAGTATTAAAATTGTTTTGAGAAGCTTGATGAATTCTATTTCGTTCTAATCTATTAAATATTATTCTTTTAAATTTTGCGATTTTTAATAGCCAGTAGTTCTCCATATACTTTAAACATCAAATTCTTGAATCAAATTATAAATTTGAAATTGAACCTAAGTATTATTGAGTTGATATTTTATAAGAATAAAACGAATGAACTGATGATGGAAACTTATATTCTTTTATTTTGTAAAAGTTGACTTCGTAAAATATCTTCCATATACATAACTGATTCACATAGTTTATTTGTTATTTTAATAATAATATCAACAACAGTTATAAACAATAGAATAAAATTATTAGTTTTTATTTATTATAATAATTAGGTTCTTTTAATTAAAAAATTACATTCTGACTTATATAATATCAAAATCAATTTGAACACATTATGCAAGCTGATCTTATTTGCGATTTGTTTTATGTTTTCATGTAAAAGAAATAACAATTTTTACACTTCATAAATTATCCTTAATATTTCTAATAAATTGTATCAATCTAATTTTTATATAAATTCTATTTCAATCCATATGTCAATAAATCCAACTCATTTATGTGTATTTTTTAATTGCATATACAATTTAGTATGGATTAACCTGATTAAATTTATGATTTTAACATTGAAGTAAGACAGTCTTCATGATAATTATGGTAACATTTCAACATAATTTATTGATTCTAAATCTCTTAATTGCAATTTTTGCATTGATAAACAATGGTACTCATCTTACTATAAAATTATTTTTGAATTGTAGAGCGATATTAGTATAATTTTGATTCTTTTTGCACATCTTTAACATAGTGATTTTAAGATTTAAAAAGCTATTAGACTTCCGACCTTTTTTATGATTGAGTACTTTTTTGTGAGTCTCTTGGTAGTATTTGCGATTCTACTGGTACTATTTGCGATTCTCTTGGTACTATTTGAGATTCTATTTGCATTATTTGCGAAGCTCTTTGTACTATTACTGATTATTATGTCATTAAGTATTGTGAGAGAGATTAAATGATGAATCGAGAGTCAGCCTTATCTCCGCATATAAAAGGTTATTCCCAATCATTAGGATTAATAATATTAGCCTGCTAATCCAAAATAACAAACATTTATTTTATAATAAAAGAGGATTCTTTTAATAGAAATAAATAGAGTTCTTTAAAACTGAGTTAATGTGAAAATTCTTCCTCTTTAGTCTCATTTTCAAACTCAAAAGTGACGCAATATCTTATTTGAGAATCCAATTTGATATTTGTCGATTATTATATTTAATTTTCATTATTATAGGAATGGTTCGATTTAAATATAATCTGCTTCTCATTATTATGTTATATCATTTGGTTCATATGATCTAATACTTCATTATACATCTCTTTTTCATGCTGTAAATTTGTTTTTTATATTTATTGCTTACATTTGCCTTTAATTAATTTTAAGTCTGTTTCAATCTGATTAAATAGATCGTTAGCAGTAATTTTCCTATCCTTGAAGTAAGAATTCTAATTATAAGGATTTTTATCATTCATCTAATTTCTATAATAAAAAGTACTTTTTAATTAATTATAAAGATTTGAATCAGACTGAAAAACATTATTATCTGTAATTTTAAGAGGCAAAACCTCATTTATTTATAAAGGAGATGTCGTTACTCAAAAATCATTATCTAAGAGCTTATAACCAAGAACTACTCTTTATAAAAGTGTATCTGTTAATATAGTCTAATCATAGACCTCTTAATAACCTATTATCACATATTTTTAATCATATTATCAATCTAAGAATAGCCTGAAAATTAAATTATTTATTTAATATTAATGTTTTATAATTTTCATCATCTTGCAATTTTAAATTACAATTCATTATTTTATGAACTCGTTCTTCAGAACTCTATTAAAGAGAAGGTTATTAGGTAACATTTTAAGAGAATTTGTGTTTTTGTAGTAAAAATATATAGAAAAATGGGAAAAAACTGAATCCTACTTAAATGTATTAAAATCATATCTTTTAGTGATAAAATCGGTAGGACCTTATATGAATGGACAAGGAGAGTTTGAAAGTTCAAAAAAGAAATTATGGGATTTACCTATGAGAAAACAACTATTTGAAATTATTAAAATAATGTGAATATAATAAATTTAAATAAATATAGTCACTTGTCGATTTTTGTGGGTGAAGATTGTTCAGTTATTAATTCTTTAGTTCTTCTTCTCTTCAAGATGGTACTTTAATCTTAAAATAATTTCTTATAATACCAATTGATTTTAGGGATAATTTTCCGTGGTAATAATATATTTGATATGATATAGTTTTTTTGTCTTTCGTTATTGGCCCATTTGATAAATTTTAGATAGCAACTTAATTCATTTGCTCCTTCTTTGAAATTTTCTATTGGGCGCATCCCATGTTTATATCTGAAATTTAATTTAATTAAATAAATATGAATAAATAAAATGAGAATAGTTATAGAAGATACTATTTTATACAAATATTAACAGGAAGATTATTAACAATTAATATGGATCTATTATAATCAGAATTATAATATTTATATGCGTTTTGAATAAATTGCAAATATCATTGTGATCTTGGATTAGATTTATCCTTGAAGACAACTAAATTATTCCCATCCCAAATAACAAGTATCTAGCCACCATTTGAGAAAAATAATTTTTATCCTTTTTATTAAATTGATTAAAGAAAGGTTACTTCATTTTTTTCATTGATTTTGAGTATCTAAGTAACTCCATTATCATTAACACTTTATGAAAAGGCTAAAAGACTGGTAGAACTGCTGTTTGAACAAAATCCAATGCCACTTTTTTAAGTGAAGTTCAACTTTTCGATTGAATCAATATCTTCTCTCTATGCTGTATTGTTGTTTAATTTATATATCTTGACTTTATTTAGTATATTTAAAAACATGAATCTTGTACTTGAGATAGTTTAATTTTATTGTGCCTAATTTAAATCTCTGAAAGCAATTATCTAAATTGTTTAATTTTGCGACTCTTAAATATAATATAGTTCAATTCTCTCTTCTCTGTTTTTGATACATTAAACTACAATTATTTTATTACAATTTGAAAAGGCTATGTTCTTAACTTATTCTTCCAATTAAGCAATTTTTACCCAATTACTATTATTTTACTCAAAAATAATTAATTCTTCACTTCCAATTGCTAAGATTCTTGAATTTTAGTTTATTTCAATACAATTAATATATCCCTTAGGGGTTATCTTTGGCTATGAGTTGGATTCTTGATATGGATCTTTCTGTTTAGGCTAAGGGGACCAAAGAATAATTTTGGAATCCAAACTTCCTGTAATTAGGGAATCATCCTTTTTGCCAAAACATAATGCTGTAACATCTGGATATTGCTGCAAACTTTAAACTAACTCAATTTTATTATTATCAATTTTCCAAATTTCCACACAACTAACCTTTTCAGAATTTAAATTGCTAGTTCCAATTGCAAACAAATTATTTGATCGATTAAATCTCAAATTGTAAATCGTTTTAACAGATAAATTATCTGGCCCTTCAATCTTTTAGTAATTTGATGTAATATTTTAGTTTTTTTCTAGACTAAAATTATAATTATTGTTATTTATTTATGAAACTTATTTTTTAAAACAACTAATCATCTATGACATTTATTGTAGTTTATTTTTTAGAACATCATTAATTCTAATAGTTCCATCTTCATAAATAACATTAAGTTTATCTTAATTATATTGTATCTACTGTTGAATATTTTAATCAACCTTTTCAACAATGAAAATTTTTTCCCTTAACTCTTTTACCATATCTATTAATAGATCCAAAGGAGCCTATTTTCCTCTATTTATAAATTCCTCTAACTTAGAATTATTTTTAAACAAACACATCTCTACAATAGCTTAATCAATCTCCAGTATTTTGCTTTTTAACTTTTCTATCTCATTATGAGCATTTTAAATAGTTTGCTCTAATTTCTTCTTTAATACCTCAAAAATCTACAATATTTCTTTCTCATGTATTTTTTGTTTTCTCAATTGCAAACACAAGTCATCTAAATTTATTTAACAAGGGTTAACAGATGGATCACATTTTTTTCCAATACAACCTTTGCAATTAGTAATAGAATCATTATTAAGATTTTTTTACAAATTACAAGAGAAAATTGTCTTAATATTCTCTCTTTTATCCTTGCAACTTTCTTTTTGACAAAGAATCTAAGGTACTAAAGCTTAAGTATTTATCTGAGAACTCATTTTTAATAAATAATAATAAATATTATCTTATTTTTATATAGAGATGCATAAATATCATCCCTACTTACATATCTAATGTATCCAAGTTCTCTTGTTAACCCTTAATCACAACTCCTCCAATAGAAATAAAAAATATATATATCTTTATATTAACTATTATAAATAAAACAAAATTAGAGAAGAGAACAACGACCGAAAAAGAATAAAGATAATAAAAAGGAAGACATCCACACTAAAGCAACTTGAATACTGAAAATTGATGGGGTATTCAAAAATTGTAATAAAATAATTTAATTAATAAATTAAATATGAAGCTTAAACAAAAAACACAAAAGTAAGATTGAAAGGTTAGCAAACCTTTAATAGATAGAGATTTACCAGAGTCCTACAAAAGTACTCATTTGAAAACATCTATTTTAGAACATTGTAACTTGTTTATAAAAGTAAATAATATGCATTTTTCATGTGATATATTGATCAGTATCTTAAATTATAACAGTTTCAGATTTATCTGATAGCTATTCAAATAAGTCTTCTTCACTTTCTTCTATTATTCTTGAAGACTCTTTCTGTATCAATTACGGAAAAGGGTCAATAATCGTCTCATTTTTAAATTCGAGTACTTAGCCAGATTTTTCAAATATCTATAAATTCAATAAATTTTTATACATTCAAGATATAGAACAATAAGACAGGTTCACTCCAATTGATCTTTAAACATTTTATCATTTGAATAACATCTTCTTTATTCCAGAGTTAGATCTGTTTAGTTTATAGATACTAGGTTATTTCTGGCTATTTTAGAGTTTATTTAATGATTTTCTCTGCTTCTTGAATTTTAAAATCAGGATAATCAACAAATGTCTTATATTTTCCAATTTAATTCAATAAAGTATCTGCCAACCTATTGCCAGATTATGATAATGATTTAATCACTTCCTATATTCTATCTTAACCTAAACTAAAAGGCTCTTAACTTAATATATATTCAATGTCTTCCTTTTCAATTTGCTTTTTTAAATCAAATGCCTGCTATTTTAATTCTTAGATCATTTATGTGAATTATTCATGTGTGATACCTCTAATTATTAATTTATATTAAAGTTCATCTTGAGTTTTAGATTTAAGTTGAGTACAAGATATTTCAGTTGTTGCTTAAAGTTTATTACTTCTAAAGGAGTTTGTTGAACTCTTTTTATTTTGTTCTGTAGTCATTCTTTTCATTTTATCCTCTAAATTGAGTTTAATCTGATTTAATTTTGTAACTTCATTCTAATAAATCTAAACAAAATACTTATAATTAATTGATTTTCTACTAATCATTTTATTATTATTATTTCAAATCATTAATTTCATTTTGTTATTTGATAAAACCTTATTAGGTTTTTAAGAAATTCTCCTTGATCATTGTCTATTGATTTAAGAATCTTGGAAATAATATATGAATATACTCTTTATTGTTGTTTTCTTAATCCAACAGCATCTTTTTCAATTTGTTAATTTCTTCTTTATATAATTAATTTTGAATCGAGATTTCTTAAACCTTTGTAACCTTTATATTTTTTTTCATCTATTCAATGATATACAATTTCTCTTATAACAGCTGCTATAAATCTTTATTTTATTTTTTGATCTATTAAATGATGTACTCATGACTTTTAGACAAAGGATTCTGTTTGAATTATTGATCTTCAAAATACTTATTAAAATTCTAGAGTTCTTTCTAACAAATTAAAATTTACAATACATCTTATTATAAAATGCGAGTTTTTAACTTGATATTCTCTGTTCTCATTATATTAATTTCTTCTTTCAAAGTCTTTAATTGAAAATAGAGAGTCTCCTTATCATGATAATCGTTTTCTGGCCAAAATTTTGAAACATTCAAATAACTAGATTAGAATATTGAATACTTTCTTTAAGTCTAGAATTTTGCATTCTTGATCATAGGGTCATGTGCTGAAATAGATCTCTATCATAGTATAAATAAATTATTACTACTTCTTTTGACATAGATGAATAATTTAATTATAAAATATTTATATAATCGATCATAGATTTGCTGCAATACTTAATTTGTTACAAGTATCTTCTAATAGACTTAAAAGATGCTCTTCCGATTACTCCCTAATCAAAGTTTAGAAGCATTGATTACCTCGTCTTCTTTTCTTGATCCAATTCCACTTTCACTCTATTAACTATGTCCTTTAACATTTCAAAGATGGACTATTCACTTTCATCTCTGTTTCTCTTTTCCACATTAATTAAATTACTTAATTTGACAAGTTCATCAGTGATTGATTTCATAACCTGATAATAAATGGCTAAATGTATACATTTTAATCAGACTCATCTCTTTCAGTAGCCTCATTTCGGATGGCCTCTTGAATTTTTGGTAAATCATTTTACAAACCTTGATGAATACCCTCTATAGCATCAACTCTGCTTGCTGTTTCTTTCTGAAACTTCAGTTCTTAATAATGCTGTTTTATCCTCTAGCAAACGTAACACTTTAGATTCCCCTTCTTTTCTGGACTGAGCCTCAGTTTCAATTGAATTTTAAAATTTCTTTTCTAAAGCTGACACCTCTCTATTTTTAGTTTCATTAGCCTGTTCTTTTGCTAATTTATCCTCTTCAACTTATTTCTACAATTTTCCTAACTGATACTTATGATAACATAATACTTAATCTCTAAGTCCATTTAGTTTAGTAAAGATTTATTCTTAAAATTCATTAAATTCATCTTCAGCTTATTGGATTCTTTGTTCAGCTTATTCAAGTTTTTAGAATCTCTCATTCTCTACTCCAATTTATATGGTTGATAACTTTTCTGATATCTTTTATATTCTTCCACTACTTGGAGATACTTATTGGTCTAGTAAGCATAGTAGTTAATATTACATAAAGATTTGGAATTATACATTGTTAATAAATTTTATTTATGATATAAAAACTTTATATTTATAGATATAAAAAATGTCAATCTAATAAAAAAATTTGGTGTCTTTTAATACTACTCTAACCAATATCAAATTGAGAGATGTCTGCAAAATCAGAATATGAACTATCTTCAAACTGTTCTTCATTCTCTTGATTTAAAATTAGACTATTTCTACTCGAAACCTAATTAACATTTCTGTATATATGCTCAATATCAATTCCTCTCTATTTTACAGCTTTTACTAGTTAAATTAATTTCTTCTCTTTGTCTGATAGTGTCTCAATTTTCTATTGCATCAATTTAATCTGGTTTTTCAATTGCATTTTTTCATGACTATTCACTTATTACTTCTATGGTTAAATTTGGTGATGTTATTCTTTCACTTATTTAATTTATTCTAGTCGAATTTCATAATTTCTTATTCTCTCTTATGCTTTCATATTTTACATTTATAATTCTAAACATTATAGAAAATTAACTACCTTATTAAAATTAATTTTCTTTTGCTTATAATTCTAATTCATGAATTTTTTAGAGCAATATTGCCTTATCTTTATTATGATGAATCAGCTTGTTGTTTTAATGATTATTGACAACGTCTCTGATCATTTGGATTAATTAGATTAGCTAATTCGATACTTCCTATTAATTTATGCATGTCCTTAATCCGACTATCAAATTTGAGAGTTATTAGTTTAACTACTTAAAGCTCTTACTCTTTTCAAGATTGTCGATTACACTCTTGATTTATCTTATAAACTCTTTTTTTGAAGCCTCCTCCTTTAAATGAGCTTGTTCATATAAATAACTTTAAACGGACATCATTTCTCCGCTAAGCTTCAAAGTTGATTAAGTATTTAATCTACTCTTATATAACTCATACGCATACTTTATTAGGTTTCTTATCAGGAGTACTAAAGCTATTATTTAAAGGTTTGTAATTAGTGTGCTTAGGAACAGATAATGATTTCATTTTCTAAGTAATTTTATATTTTTTTTATAATAATTTTTATTAGCTTTTCCTCTCTATTATTCTTGATAACTATGATTTATCCTTTTATTTATTCTTGTTATTAATCAATAAATTTAGAGAAAAAGAATAATTTACAAAAGTAATATTAATGAGCATTAAAAAACCTGAGAAGCAATACGAATTAAGTCCTTTTCCAAAAGATATAATTGGATTAATCGCAGCTAGTTGTGTTCAAAAATTACAAGGTGCTTATACTTTAGAATTACAATAAATATAAAACAGATCTCTATAGGAGGAATTAATTTATAGGTATTTTAAAGGGAGATCTCCTCCTTATGAATTAAGTGAGGCTGATAGGGATGAATTAGAAAAGTTTGATGGAAATGAATATCATTTATGTGAATATAGGGGAGAGTAGTTCTTAAAGAAATATTTTCATCATGAAGTGTTAAAGTTCAATGAGTGTATTGAAATTTGTGATATTGGGACTGCTTAAAATTATAAGGGCGTGAAAATTCTCAAAACTTCTATCTGCAGAAGGAAATGTGAAGATAAAATGGATATTACATTAAAGGAATACATGAGAGATGGGAAATTCCCAAAGATGGAAGAAATCATGAAAATGTGAGGTATATAAATATATTATATGAAGTGAAATCAAAATTAACATATTTTAATTTGTGAGTAATGAAGTTGATAAATTTTCGTGTATTTTTTTAAATAATTTAAATAATAATTTAGGGATGGCATCTTTAATCTATGAACAATTAGTAGCAGCATATACAAATAAGGATAATTAAGTCAGAAATCAAGCAGAGAAATCTTTAGTCAATTCATTGTAGGAAAACTATTAGAATTTTTAATTTATTGCTTAATTAGCAGAAAAACAAGACAAAAGTACTTATTTCTTGCTCAATTATAGTGTAGGAATAAGCTGCCAATATGTTGAATTCAGTCGTAATGAAAATGCTAAATACTAATCCTAGTACTAATATTTCATATTAATTAGATTAATTAACAATCCAGCATGCTGAATCATTGATTTCTGTGCTAACCTCTTAAAACACTCCCTTAAAATACAAATAATCTCTCATTTAATCTTTAAGTTAAATTTCTAGAAGAAATAAAAGTAATATTTCAATTTAGTTTAGATGTAAAGACTGAAATTGAAAGGAAGATGAAAGAATTCTTGTAGGGGGAATAGTAATGGTAAAAATAGTCTGGAATATTGTTCTTTAAGATTTTGACAGACTCTGTTGAACTTTAGAATTTCTCAAATTACGCTAATGCAATTACAACTAATTATGATTGGATTACCGAGTATTTTAATTAATGTGTCTAAATTATTACGGTGTTGTAAGAATAGCCAAAAGAATTATCGGATGATTTTATAAACACTATGAAATACTTTGCATAATCAATCTAGGATTTATGTGACAAAATATAATAATAATCAAATATCTCAAGAGAATAAATACTACCAATTTTAAATATTTTATTCTCATTAAATTCATTTTCTGGTTCATTAATTTTATTACTTTAATATTCACCCTCAATAGGAAAATAAATGCAAAATTCCATCATAATCAATACTGGTATCTAGATTTTTGATGACAAAATGAATGAAATTAAAAGTTATATTCTGAAGTCTTATATGATAATCTTTCAAATTTTGCTCAATACTCGTAATAAATCCGAAGTCAAAAAAGGACCATTTGGTCCCTACATTAATCCAATTACTCAACTCTTACTCTATTCCATCCTTACTTATACAAATAGTGAATCAACAAATGCGATTCTGAAGTAATACTAAAACAATATAATTATAGTAAGCCATTCCTAAGAAATATAATAACATACATGCTTAAATTATTAGCAAATCTTGGAGCATAAACAGAATAGTATCAAATATTCTCTGATTCAAAAGTGCCCTTGATAACAGATGTCATCTATCCTTATTTGATAACATCCTAATAAGAGTATTTAAAAATGAAAGAAGAACCAGAAGAGTTTGTAAATCTGGCACTTGATACAGTTGATAAATAAGAGTCTGACATTCCTAAAACTGCTGCAGCATAATTATTAGAAACTTTATGTGACCATATAGATGGATCTACAACATTCTTGGCTAACTTAGCTGTTATTATTTCATAAAATGCAATTAATAGTTTATCAGCTAAACCTGTTCCACTTAATGAATAATAATAAACATTCATCTAAGCCATATCTGAAAAGTAAATATTTGAAATAATTCTTTTTAGGAAATTATTCACTGAATACAATGCTGTTGACAGAATTGAAAGTAGTTTAATTGTATTAACAATAATGAGTTATTTGATTTAAAAGAGATAGGATATTGTAGGTATGATGGAATAACTACTAACTGATAATTTAGCATTTTTCTAAAATATTCAACACTAAATAATAAAAGTGAGGTTTTCTCTATTTTTTGGTTACTATTGTGATAATCTATTCAAAAAAGATATTTAATCCTAGAGTATGTTAATGTATTTATCTATTTTAATTAACTTTGTTCAACCATAAGAACCAGTAGTCTTGTATTAATCAATAGATGCATTAAAGGATGTCTTTGAAGATGATGAATTGAAAGGAAAAACAAAAGGATTAGTTGCAGTTGTCTTTCCATCATTATGCAATGGCTTAACGTTTAGTATCTACGAGAGACACTTTGAAATGATCATAAATCTACTAAAGAAGTACTCACAAGTATTTCAACAAAATGAAAATCTATTAATTGGACTTATGTAAATTTTGGTCTAAAGAATAATTAACGAATAAGATCTTATCAACAAAGGAGATTCCCAAAGACACATTTATTTGAACAGGTGTTGGAATATTATAAGATCATTGGCAGATTAGAATGAATATACAAAATTATTAATAACTCTTGAATAAAGCATCACTCAATTATACTAAATGTTAGCAACATGCTAAAAAATAGATTTTGATGAAGATCTGATTTTGTTCATCTCCTTATGCATCTAAAAATTGTCATCAGTCACTCCCTTGTAGATGTAAGTGTTGCCCCTATTTATGAATGTTATTCAGAAATAAAACTGTAGATTAGGGAATCTGTATGAAACACTTAATTATTACATTCATTTTGGCAGAAATCATTTTGTAGATGAACAATACTAGTAAATATTTTTCAACTTAGCATTCTAACATCTACAATCAGATCAATCCTTTGAGGACATAGAGTAAGCTGAAGGAGCATTGCTTATTTAATTAGGAATATAAGAACTCAATACAGATTTAAAGAAGCCTATTTTGGAATCAATTCTAAAATAAACACTTACTATTATTTCTAAAAAGGAACTCACTGGTTTATTAAGATCAAGAATAACTGGAATTATATTGAGTGCACTATATGCTGTCCCAGAATTAACTTGTGAATTATTGTCAGGAATGTTTTCAGCTGTATATAATTAAGTTCTTGACACTCAATATTCTCCAGGTTATGACATCAAATTGTTTGTGATTACAATGTCAACTTTAATTAATAAGTAACCAAATCTATTAACTTCGAAATTAATTACAACAATTGTCAATAATTTATTCTAATAAGACAAGTTTGAAAAGGAGAATGAATTAAAGAAATTGAACAAGTATATCCAATTTTAATCTTAGTTCTTTTGATGGCGAAGATTTTGATGAAGAAGACGATGATGAAGACGATTTCAATGATCAGGATGACATCAGCGAAGCATAATAATAAATTGAATAGTTCTTAAGTTCAATAGTAAAAGAGGATGAGTACTCAATATTTAAAAATACTCTATTTACAATCAAATAACAGTAACATATTTTTAATTCTTAGTTATGCCATGGGTATTGAGCAACTCAAAAAAGAACTAGATAATTAAATTGTTGTTAAACTTAATGACTTGATGTCTTTTATGAGAATAAATACTAATGATGGTATTCAACCTACAAGAAAAGTAAATCTTCTCTTTATCTATTAGCTCATTAAAGCACAAAGAAGAAAGAAGAATAATTGATTATCTATAAATCTATATATATATATAATGTTATAATTTAATGTTGATCCTTTTACTGTTAAATGTAAATATATCTCAATATAACATATTTTGATCTGAATAGAATTCCAATTTCTAATTTGCAAATAGTGCTATTAATTTCCCGTCATTTGATGAATATACTTAATCACTTTTTGCTTGAATCTATTAAACCTTCTTAAGTCCATCTCTCTGGTCTACCTAATAAATTAAGGTTTCCTTCTATTTCCCAGATGCCACTGTCAAAAAATTACTTTGTTTACTATAACTAACTTAAAAGGATGATAAAGTTGACAACTTCTTTGAGTCGTACCAATTGTTAGGTGAATATTCATAATAATTAATAAAGTTATCCTTTAAAACTGCCACTAAATTCAAATCTTAGAGAAATGTAATAAAATTGATCTCCTATGATTGATCTTATATTGTTGTTTTCAATATCCATTACCCATTTTAATACTAATAAACATATATCTGACAATCTGAACTACCTGCAGCTAAATAAGAATCGTCATTATTAAAACAAACACACAAATACTACTTCTTACTATGATTCAAAACCTAAACCTTTTCCCATTATTTAAGTTCTCTTTTCCACAAGTATATTGAATTAGAAACAGCAGCCAATACATTCCCTTTATTACTCAATTATAATCCAATTATTCCACTACTTTAATCCTATAATACTTGAGATTTATTCCATCCTTAAGGTTCCATCTTCCAATATATTATAGTTGTATCTTGACTTCCTGTAAAAAATGAATCCTCCTAACTTGAAAAACAAATAGATTTCACATCTCCAGAATGGCAATTTTCTAAATCCTGCATTTTTGAAACTTAATCATTCTCATATTTCCAAATCTAAACATAACAATTACTATTCTTTAACTTTGAACCACCTATAATAAATAGATTATTATCTCTATTAAATTTGATATCATATATCTTTTATTACTCTAATTAAATCTCAGCTATTCTTATGAACTCAGATCCTTCGACAATCTTTTTTTATTAAATAACCTAAACTGGATCTAATTTTGGATAGAGTGCTTTTTAATTAAGAATTATAGATTATGATTAATCATTGTTTACCATCTTTAATTAATCTTATAGTAATTTTATTCTCCCTCTCAATTCATCAAGTTTCGCTAATTACTAAATAGAATTGTTTTCTTATAATTCTATTTTATCACTATTTTATTTTATAATTAAGCTGGCTTATTCTGCCAACCCAATCAATTCATTTCTATCACTTTATTATTTTTTTTAGATGCAGGTATCAATAGAATCATTTTGTTTTATAAAGAGATTTTTTAACACTTAGTCAAATAATTATTAATGCTCAAATTCTAATTTATTATAATAGGCTTAGATATAACCAAGGAGATTCTTAATTTAAGCCAATTGATCCTTATCTTTTTTCAATATTTCCATTTATTCCTTCTCAGATTTCGAGATCGAAACTGCAAATTCAAATATTTCTTCTATACTATACAAATTTTATTGCAATTGTAAATTACATCTAGTACATAGTAATCTTTTTTCTTTAGATAACCCTTTTGTTAAATTAAGCAGACTTATGGGATATTTTTAATGCAATTAGCAATTCATTCTCGGTCCTATAAAACTCATTGTTTAAGATTTTTAATTTTTAAATTATTATTCTATACAAAGAAGAATTCGATAATTTATATGTAAAAAATTATCATAATGAATATTATGAAATGTATTCTATTATTCTATTAGTATAGTTCATTCATATCCTAAAAGAATATAAAAAGTATATTATATATAAAGTACTTATCAAAGGTGAAAAAAAATATTCTATTGTTTTATATCTATTTGATCTTGGAACAAAATTATTTAATTTCTCATCTTATGATTAAATATTCCTTCTATATTAAAAATATCATATCGTATAACAAAGACTATATTTTAATAACTTATATTCATTTTAGACAATTCTTCTTTAGATAATACTTTAGAAAAATCATTAAGAATTTTATTCAATACAAGGCTCCAAAATTAATATTATTTTCTCACTGTTTTATATAAATAATGATAAATTATATTTTCAGAGAGATTATATCTAAATTAATTTTGCATAAAATTTAACAATTGATAAATATAAAGTTCTCTTTATCATTTATCTAGATATATTTTAGTATAAGATGCAATTATACCATAGTTATTAATGTTTGTATCTTGATTTCAATTTTATATTTATTACTTCTTATTATTATATTTCTGTATTGTTATTAAGAAATAGATTTAATATTATGACTTTCTGAACTGATTTAAAGCTTGACAAATTTTTAGTTAAAAAGTAGTCCATTTATTTGATATTATATAGCTTGAATATGAATAATTTTATTAATAATTGAATTTGAATTTGAAAATGAACTCAAAATAGTTAAAAATTTAAATAGAAGTTGATAATCAAAACAAGGAGAACAAAGTTTACTAAGAGTAACAGGGATTTCATAAATAAAGAATGAATCGTATCCCTCTTATAGACATTACTGATGCATTATATCCTTAGAAAAGATAAGGGAACTCATAACTTCTTGTATGGAATCAATTAAAGATCTCCCCCACTATTTAATTGAGATGATAAGAATGCTTTTAATCATTATAGATATCTTTCTTTAACAAAATATAATTGTTTATATGGCGATGAAGATTCAATCATTATAATCGACATCGGGTAATAATTCTCTGATGATCATATCACTAACTTTGAAATCCATTTCCTTAGCATTAGTCAAATCTGTTTCTTCATAATTAGTAAATTTTTCCTTGAATAACTTCTTCATTTTGTCTAGTATATCTGTTTGATTGACATTAATCAATCTATAATGAATTTCTCTAATGTTGATTACATGAGATACTTTATCTAAGTTAACCCCAGATCTAAAATAAATGATAATATAATACGGAACTCCATTAGGCCATTGTGATGTTTAATCAGTAAACTCTTTTCCATGGGGAGGAGCATCAGCAACATGAAAGATGTATCTTAATGAAGGTGTGCGAGTGGCATCTCTCCATTCAATCTTTTTTGCTGCATCATACAATCCATCCAAGACAGCCTCTGGTGTATCTCCACCTCCATCAGCATTTTGTTAATCTATAAATTTAATAATTTCATCTTCTCCACATAGATCCTAAATCTTGGTTACATAGGTTTGGTCTTAGGGTGGATGATCTCTATAACATACAAATCCAAATTTAACACTAATATCTTCATTTGACGCTTTATTTTTAATGTTTTTAATAATTTCTTTTACGGTATTCTATATAAATAAAGAAAGATTTACTTTGGTTTAATTAATATACTGAGACATAGAGGAGGTAGTGTCTACACAAAATACGACATCAACAATGCCAGCTGCTGCTTTGCTTTCAGTTCTTCTTGGTAACTTAGCAGATTCTGTTTATTTTTATTCTTATTATTCTTTTTATTATTCTTTTTTTCCACTTTTCTTATCTGATTTCTCAACAGCCTTCTTCTCGCTTTTATCATTTGCTTTTTTATCTGATTTATCAACAACTTTTTTCTCTGATTTATCGATCACTTTTTTTTCACTTTTTTCATTATTTTTTTTTTCAGATTTTTCTTCTACTTTTTTTTCACTCATAGTTACTTCTTTTTCATTTTTCTTTTCAGCTGCTTTAGGTTTCGTATCTTCTTTGGCGTTATTAGCTTTAACTGGAGTTTTTTTAGTTGTACTTTTTTTTACAGGACTTTTTTTTGGAGTACTTTTTTTTTTACTTATTACTTTTTTTTAAACAGGTTTCACATTTTATTTTGTTTCTGTCTTCTTTTTATCTTCTTATTTTTCTGGCTATTTTTTTTATTTGGTATCATCTTTAATTGGTTATTTTTCTTCTTTTTAATTTGAATTCTTTTTGGGCGCACTCCTTTCTTTTTCATTTACTACTTTCTTTTATTTAACTTCTTATGTCTATTTGGTAATCTTTTTTTATTACACACCTTAGTCATAAAAGAGATATTTACCATTACTTTTACTTCTAGTCTATCCCAATTTTTCATGTACAATATTTTCATTATCTTTTATTAAAGCCTATATAGTTCTTGTTCTTCTAATTGGAGCTTTTTTAGTCTCTTATTTCTTTGGGGCAGCTTTCTTCACCATTATGTATTTAAATAAAATTTATAATTATTAATAAATTCTCGATCTTCCAGAAAGTATCAAAAATATCTAATTAAACTTAATCGCATTTCTTTAATCAATTCACTTAGTTATTTTATACCTTATGCGCTAATCATCAAATTATCATTTATTGTTGTATAAAATAAACTATTGTCTCAATAATCTCTATAGCAGATGTAGAAATAATACTATTTGAAAATTATATAATTGATATATGTATATAAATAAAAATCTTCTTTATCTGAGATAATATCTTTCTATTCCACTAAGAGTAAAAATTGTACGAATTCAATCCTGTTTCAAGAAATCCTCTCTATATTTTCAGATGCATAACCCTACTTCTATGGTATTGATACTCCTAAAATAATATTTTCATCTAAATTGTATTGAAATTGCTTTCACAACTTTACTAATGAAGTACTTATGAGGCAGAAAGTAGAATTATTCTTTAAATCAGTTCTAATTATTTAATTTTCGGGAAAAGAAACCTTAATTATTTTTATACTATAATTAATATTTTCTCATTATTAACATTTTATATATAAATATATTTATAGATTTAAGTTATTAATGATGAAACAATTAAAATAGCCTTCACAAATAATTAAGATTATTTCAGATAAGAATAGCAAAAATATATCTGAAATAATTGTTGTTTAAGAATACTCATTAGTACAATTAAAAGACAAAGACTTAAATCTAATTTATTAAGCTAAAGAAAAAATAGTTGATGCAGTTCCGATTAAATATCCACTTAACTAATTTCAAATCGCCATATTATATGAAACTGGATAGGTTGAATTGTATCAACCTAAAATTCATTAAGTCACTTAAAGAATGAGTTTGAAAGGGTAGATGAAGATGCCATATAAATTATTTTATGCTAAGAATTTCCTCTTTGTATCAGATTATATATAAGGAATGATCATAATCAACTTAAGTATTTAAGAAGAAAAGAATTTTAAAAGAAAGGATGCAAAAGTTATAAGCGTAGAGGAAATAGAAGGCCATACATTAATATTTTATTATACAACAAAAAAATTGATATAACATGATTTTGAATCTGAATAGGAGATCTGTTTACTCGAAAACAAATAAATTTAACGATTTTCAAACATATCTAAATTATTTATAAGTAATAATATCATGGTCCTCTATTCTTATTCAACACTTTTATTTTACTAATTAGATCCATTTGAGGAACTAAATAATTATTCAAAATTAATAAATAATAAAATAATTGATGTATTAGAATATGGAACAAGCAAGAATCAATATCTATTAGTTCAGGAAAATGGTTAAATCGACTTAATAACATAAAAGATTGAATAAAAGGTAGGCAATCACTTCAACGTCATAAAGTTAAATGTTGAGAACATTCAACTCTCTTATTTAATTAATAACGAATAATTAGTTGTAGTTTCATAGGATGGAATCTCAGTCTATGATTCTAATTTCGTGTTAAATTTTCAAATATAATTGTGTATAGGTATGACTAACCTTTTTGAATTTCAAAATAATTTGTATGCGATTAAGAAGTACAATGATTTTAGTAAACCATTTGTACTTAAGAATATTAAAAATATTGAATCAAGGCAAATTATTACTAATTTTACTCAAAAATTAAAGATCAAATAAATTTTTGAGGTTAATCAATATCTATTAATTGTAACCACTAATCAAATCTAATTATATTAAAATACTACGCCATTATAAGTTTTAGATTACGAAAGCTAGATAAACCACTGCACGCTCCTAGAAAACTAATACATTATATTGTCAAATGATTAAGTGTTGTAATTGTATCAGATATCAAATGAATAGTTGTAATTGAGAGATCAAATTAATCAACAAGCTATTTAAATAAAATCTCATTATTAATAGAATCAATTCTCTCTATTCAATGGAAGTGGTTATATTCAAATATATAAAGTTGATCAAAATAAATTAGTATTTAGAGCATAATCTAAATAATTACTGGACTTAAGTAGTTATCATATTGACCAAGAGTATCTGACAATTTGCAGATTTGATTGTTCATTAACTCAGTCAAAATTTGAATTTTAAGAAGAAGGAACTGAATTTCCCCTGCAATAATATTCACTAAATTCTATAGCTGTGATTATTAATTACGATAATATTAGAAAAGAATATCAAGTAATTTGTTAAGATGGACAGTTTTATATATTTGATAATGAATTGAAAGTCAAAATCAAAAATAATCCAATTGGCATCAATAATATTGTATAAGAAATTTAAATTTTCAACAATTTATATCTTGTAACTATTTTACAGTAAGGAACAAATAAATACTAAGTGATGGAAGGCATCAATGACTATTACATATCAGTTAAAGAAAATGATTCACTATTTTTAAGTAATACCAATGAACTTTATTTATTAAATGATCAAACTTTGGCGAAAGTAACATTGAGAGAATAAGAAATAGGGTACTTAGAGATAAATCTATTTCCAAAAAAAGAATAAATTTTATTATTAAAGGATAACATACTTATCACTTAGTATTCTGTCTATAGATATTTTGAAGATTCTTTTGAAAGAATTCAAGATTTTGGACAATTACAAAAATGGGTATTGGTTGCAGATGTTTAAAAGGAGAATGTAGTCTTATTATTAAATGACTCTTCGGTTTGGATTATTAAGGCTCACCAAAATGGACAAATAGATTATAAAATACATTATAGTAAGGAGGAGTACAAATTCTAATAAGTAAGATTGTCTAATGATATCATAATATTAACATATCAAAATTTGGTAGCTATCTATTCACTAAATAAATTTGAACTATTATTGTAATTTTAAGCCATCTATCCAGATAAGAATATTTGTAAGGAGGAAGAAATTACCTAGATAGTTATTGAATAACATTCTGAATCATTATTGGTATTGAATCTATTGATTTAATATGCAGGAATTGCAATTATACAACTAAAGTTATTTAAAGTCAATGGAGCAACTTAATTAAAATTAAATAAAGTATATTATTAATCGCTATGTAGAAAATTTATTCTCCTATTGATGTTTCTGAACATTTGAGAATGCAAATGCTTTAAACAACATGGTAATTATTTAATACAAAAAATTAATGCCAAGTTTTTAAGCATGTTCACAATTTCTTTGATTCTTGTCTGCAACCTATTTAAGAGAAACCATAAATAATGAATGATTATGTAGTTGATTCGATATAATTTAATGGATTTATCTATTATTTAGGTATATGTGGTGCCTTATGGAGTATTAACTTGGACTGAATTATAATAATATTTTATATATAGAGAATAATGATTGTTTATTTATCAAAAACAGCAAAGAGTGTCTGCTTTGAGATTTGATTTAATGAGTTATTTTATTTGAGGATTTGAAGTTTATCGAATGGCTGCTTTTAACTCTTTATTTGAATAGTTAGATTTATCTAGTAATAATTGAACACAATTGTAATGATTCCATCTAATTGAGACTTCTAAAGGAGATTCATAAAAGTTTTCATAGACTTTGCTTTTTATAAAAGGATTGGCTTATTAATCTAATAAGAATTTGATAACTTCAATATTGCCATTTTTGCATGATATGTATAAAGAGTTCTATCCAAACTTATTGAACGAATTTAGTATATGTTTCGGATCAGTAGGACAATACAAGTGTCTTAGATATATATAATTATATTTACTTTTTTGGATACACTTTTAATAATTTGATCATATTTTGAATATCTGATTAGGAACCTTATTCACAATAATAAATGAATCTATCTACTAATTTCAAGTTTGATAAGATTTCATTTATATTTTCACAATCTCTTGATGAGGGTTCTGGATGTATTTTAGACACATTCATGTTGGTGGATGGTTGTATCATTGTTTCTTTTAATTAATCCTAATAACATATTTAATTATTATACTAGATTAGAAATATGTTCCACTATGTTCTATTACATTCTTCTAATACTCAGTAGTAAATTCCCGAAGGCTTTAAATTTATTCTTCTTTGGCGAATCATCTCCATTTATCTTTGTTGGCGATTCAATGATAGTATTGGTTTACATCAGCTAATCGTCTTTCAAGAATTAAAAGTCCTACTACTCTTTTTTATTCATATCAATGCTAATTTATTCTTTTTTGATCTAGTATTATGATAAATCATAATTTCTCACTTGAGAATTGACGAACTCGCTTGGGAAATCTTGACTCAATTTGTTTTGACTGGACAGTTGCTATGAGTCTTTTAGTTCTTAACCTCTGTATTCAGAAAAGCTGAGTTTACGATTTGAAGGACTGTAATCTTCAAGTAATTACTAAAATCTAAATGAAATTTACTTGAATGTTGTTGAATGCTACTTATGAATTCGGAGATTAGGATTAATTTTTCTCTGGTTACATAGGGACGATATATTTTGAGTAAAGACTATCCATAGTTTTAATTATTTTATATATATTATTCATAAAGTATATCACCATTTCCTTTACCAAAAAAACAAATTATCTAAGTTTTCTCTTGGAGTACCCCTCCTCGATTATTGATTGTTATTAATTCTGACATATTATTTACATTGGAAGCATATAGTGGATTCAGTTCCATCATTGAATCATCATTTATAACGGATTCCAGGTATTATTGTTGAAGAATTGAATAGATTTTCAATATTACAATATCCAAATTAAGCATTCTAATATGCTAAGCCTCTAATTCAAAATCAAATATTAATTATATTTAAATTAATCATCAATATTCACTTTTTTCTATGTAGGGTTGTACACTTTTTCTGTCTCCCTTAAGCAAAGGTATTTATTTTGATAGTTAAGTTTATGAGTATTTGGTAGTGTTTGTTATCTAAACTTCAGTCCAAGCCTTTTAACCAAAAGCCTTGCATACAAACCGAACGGACTCTTGCAATATTTTGGCAGGTCTTCTGGAATTATGAGTGCCTTCAAAACTAAACAATTCTTTATTTTCACCAGGAAATAATTTCATTAACAATTTAGGATGACTCTCTCTTATCAAATCATCTTGTTGGGCAGATAAAAATAATATTTGGACATCCTAGGGTAAAACTGATTATTATTTAGTTATTACCTTATATGATTTGAACTATATTCAATTCATCAATATTAAATTTAACTTCTTAATGAATTTTAGATTTTACGCAGCACCAAAAACAATTAAAACAACAATTTGGAATTTTGTAATTAGCCTTTGCTAATTCCTTGCATAGTAAAGTTAAATTAGAGAACGGACTATCACAAACCAAAACTTTAAATTCATAGTTATTATGGGCTGCTAAAATGGCTGTCACAGAACCCATTGATCTACCCCATAAACCTATAGATGTGAGATATCCCTATGAAACTTATATATTATTAGATATTTACTTTGTTTTCTCTCAAGTAATCATATAAGCAAATAACGTCCTTAGACTCGTGAAATCCCAAGGAGATATATTCACCCTCTGATAATCCAGAACCTTATTCACTAAATTAAAGATACCAGACAAATCTATGCCGCAAACTGAAATGTTTGCAGGGATTAGATATTCAATAATAGTGAATGATTCAATTCTACTACTAGAATTACCATGTAAGTATATCATACAAGGATGAGGTTTTTCTTACATTCTCAGAGGCTCAAATAAACTAATTAGAATGAATATTCTCACCTACATTATAGTTTCTAGTTTCGATTATTATGTATTTCAAAGTCTGTTCTTCTTGTGATTGTATCTTGCACTTTAAATGTTTCGTTCCCAAGATCTTTAAGATTATAACGATGTCTTGGAGGTCGAACAATGGGTTTCCATAACAATTCATTCCATTTGTATTATTCTTGACTCATGAAAGTTTTAAAAATCAATAATATATTGATTTATATAAATTATTTTTATGAATTTGCCATAGGTATTCAGTGTGTTCACAGATAATAACCAATTTGAGAAATTCATTGAAGATCTTGTGGCTGACTGTGTCCATGGAATTAAATTACCTTATTTGAGTCAATTCCCTGAAATTAACCATTATAATCTAATTGTGGAGGCCCAATAATTTATGCAGTAGTTCAGTGAATACTTGTTGGAAATGAATAATCAAAACAGAGAAGAAGTACAACTCAATATTATAATCAGGTCTAAAGATTATTGGACAAATTAAAAACATAAATAGATGCAGAAAAACACTAGATTTTCACCAGAATAATAACTGAGAACTTTAAAGGAATGTGCAAATAAGCATTGTACACACATATTGCATTATCCAAATACGTACTAATTGATTACAATTGGAATTTGAATGTACATTCTAATAATTCTATATAGTTAACAATATCATCCAATAAAATAGCCAAGTCGTAGATTCCCACAATAATAGTGGAATTGCATTTGCAAACTTTAGATAATATAGCCAATAAAAAGAAGATTAGATTTGAGATGACCAAAGAAGAACTAGAATAGTTTGTAGGTAAATTATAAAAAGTTATGAATTAATTACAATTATAATATAAATGATTTCATTAAAACTTGGTGATATCAATATAATCATCCTTTTCAACTTCAGTATCCCTATAATTTCTAGAGTGGGGCTTTGGTTTTGGTGCCTATTTCTATTGTTATTATATCAACTCCTATTATTCTTTATCATATTATTGCAATATTTCTTGAACCTTTTACTATTCTTTAAGTTGTTTCATCTTTTATTTATCTCTTTGACTTTCCTTTTCTGCTTCCTTCTCAAAGAATCTCCTTGCCTTTTCTAAGATCATCTCTTCGTCTTCTTCTTCATCCTATTCCTTCTCTGCTTGTTCTTTTAATTTTTTCAATTACTCAAAGGTAGTAGTAGTATTACTAGATTTGACTTGATCATTTGATTATAGATTTTGATTTGGTTTCACTTGAGTGTTATTTTCAGCTTCAGCAGGATTTTCCTCTTCTTCATCATTGAAAAATGACAATTTAATATCCGGTTTAACAAATTTCAATTGCTCTGAAACTTTAGTTATATTATCAATAACAGATTTCAATTTATCCAATAATTTAGGTCTTTCTTATTATGCAATTGAGATGGCTGTTTATTTCATATAATTATCTAATTCATCTTCTTCGTCAATTTCTTTTTCTTCATTCCTTTAAATGTTTAATAATTCATTATTTAAGAGATCCCTTTCCTCAATTAATTACTCTAATCTTTTTTTGAGTTGTTAATATGATTCAGTAGTTTTTTCTACTTTAATTTCGTTATTTACTTATTAAACTTCTTGGGTATTTACTTTTTTCTTCAAAGTGTTATCATAGAATTCATCTTCTTCTTCTGAACTCACTTCAGCTTACTATTCAAATTTATTAATCTTCTAGACCCTATCACCAAACAACACAAATTTCAAACCAACTTCCAAACTTTCCAATTCAGATCCCAATTCCTAGACTTTAGTTTCTAAATCACATTTATTTCTGCCCGATTATTCATCCAAACCAAAATTCTTTCTCTCCTTCACAAGCAAATTATCCAACTCTTCTTATTATTAACGATAAGTTGATAACTTTTCACTATATTTATTGATTTTATCTATCAATTATTCCGATAATCCAGGTAATTAAAGCAATAATTCAGGCTCCAATGGATACTCTTATTCCTAATGATATCTATAAACTTCTTGTTCATCATCGATTCCCCAATCTATACCTTCTATCTCCGATTCTTCTTTCTTCTATTTATTAATAAATCAAATTTATACTCTAGGTTTCATATGTCTGTACAATGGATTCTAATACAACAGATTCAAATAATGTTCCTTAACTGTTTTAAATTCTCTTTTGGCATTTCTTTTATCTAATTTCTTTTGTAATTCCTATTCTTATACATTTGCATCCTATTTATTTATTTAATAAATTACTTCTTTCTCTAGGTCCTCACATCTCAAAATATACATTCTTAAACTTTATCCGAACTTCAATTGATCATATGGTTTTAATTTATGGAATAATTTAGTTGGAATTCTAACATTATTGACAAATGTTCCATGAGTACTCCCCAAATCATATAAGTAAAATTCATTTGTATTCTTTGATTGCAATACTGCATGCTTTCTACTTATTGTAGGATTATCCAATACGATATCGCATATTTTTTCGTTCTTCCCTATCAAATACATAGCTTTCTATTTAAGTTAATGTTGTAAATACATTGTCAATTTTCTTCTGTTAAATTAATACTCCATTCTTCAATACCTCTAAATAGAAAGGAAGCTTAGGCCTCATTGACCAAGAAGGAGGAGTATAATCTTCATACAACGTAAAGGTCGACATTATATAAATTTATTTATTAAATGCATATTTCCAAGGAAAAAAGAGTTAGAATTACTCTAGCACTATTATCCATTATTGATTTTGCCTATACATTTCAGAATTTTTCATAAATTAAAGTTATCCTTTCCAGTCTATTAGTTTTATCTAATATTGGTATAATTATGATTTGATCTTAGTAAGTATGTTATTACTGAAAAAGAAATAGCTATCCAGCATTATGATTACTTTATATTATGGAAAGGAGATTATCTTATTTGGACCAACCTCTACATGGCCAGTATTATATCTTTTTAAAAAGATTGGCTCTTAAAAATTAATTTTTCTCTCTTTATTTTCAATTCAAATCGCATTCAACTATGTCGATTCACTATGGAAATTAACTCTAAAAGCTAAAGAACATCAGTGCATAGAATTAATTGTTATTTTTATATATGAAGGCTATTCCTTTTATGTCGAATAAAAACCTTTTAATCAATGTATTCGTCTTTTAATAAAACATTTTAAATAAGACTGCATTCTTTAATTATTTGATCGAAATTACAATAATATTGCCTTTAATTAAAAGAACTCCTTAATTGTAAACAGGTAAGCCCCTTCAAAAAATGTTTTAAACTCCCCAAAGTCAGATTAAATACGTTTGTGTACTGAAGAATAAGAACTCTTTTATAAGCTTTACTTAAATAACGATGATTTTTAACCACTGGAATCTAACCAATAAAACTCGTAAAACAAAATGATATTTAAATCTTCAAAAGAATTATTGCTATTTCTAAAGAATAATCGATAATATTATGCATTGGCAGTTCTTAATGAACCCTATAATAATTAAAAAGTATTATATCAAGTTAAGTATTTATAAAAAGATACTTTCTATCTTTTATATTATATCAAAATTGAAGATGGATATACGAATTGGTAAAATCACAAGATTTCAAAATATAAACAGAATCTTATAAATATTTTTAATCATAAATTGAAAACTCCTTTAAATGGAGCTATCGGACATTTAATCACAGCCAATGAAGATGAAAACATAATGGAAAAAGTGAAATAGTCATATTTATAGCCAGCCTTATTAAATTGTAGATTGTAATTATACTTGGTCTAAGATATCCTTGATTACTTGTCATGTGAGGTTGAATAATTGACTATTATGAGCAACAAAACAAATTTATAATCCTTGTTATCTGAATTATATGATTTAATAGAAAATTAATGTAAAATAAAGAAGATAGATGTTCAATTTAAAATTAATGATGAGATATTTGATAAATTGGATTCAAAATATTGGTTTATTTATACAGACTCCAATAAATTGATTCGCGTCTTACTAAACATATTAAATACTTCATATAGATATACAGACGAAGGGGGATGTATCAGTTTGGAAATTAAATTGGATTAATTGAATAAAATTACCTATTTTACAATAATAGAAAATGGATCGGGAATAAATGAAGAGTAAATTTAACAATTAACAGAATAATTAAAATAATTAGATCAATGTGCAACAACTAACAAATCTAATAAATTATTATGTGCTGATAATCGGATTAATTCAGGAATCAATTTATATCTGGTGAATAAATTAATAAAATTATTAAGTGGAGACAATAGTAGATTATAATTGAGAATTCAGCAGAATAATTAATTGCTCTTTACTTTTTCAATTAGTGATACTTTGGATTTACAATCTGAAAGTTCGCTTGGCAGATCAAAGAATAACAGCTTAAATAAATAGAAATCCCTAAGAAGTTTAAATAAAATCAGCTTTTAGTAAAGTCCAAGAATATCGAAATTCAAACAATTATCACAAAGATAATTTAATTTTAAATCTTATAACTCATTTGCATCCTTGCAATAGACAGAAACAATAGATGTTGAACCAATTGCATAAATTCCTAGTATTTTATAAATCAAAGATAATAAACATAAATATTGTCATCAAAGACAAAAATTGAAATCATTGAAAAAGCCTATTGATTATTAGTAATGCTAGAAAACAAGCTCAAAAATACATTCAGCAGATTCAGCTATTTAATAACTTCAAAAAACAGAAAAATATGTATTAGTAGTAGATGATGAACCATTCAATCATGAAACCTTATGTTTAATGTTGAAAAATATCGGCTTCAATAAATTTTTGAAAGCTTTCAATGGTTAATAGTGTATAGATTTAGTTCTGCAATATCACGAATAAATTTATATGATAATGATGGATATAGACATGCCAGTAATGAATGGAATAGAAACAACAACACAATTAGAAGAATTGATTGTCACGAATTCTGTTACTTATATTCCCATAATAGGTTGTACTGCTCATGAGGACTATGAATCTCATTTAAAATGCTTTGAAGCCGGGATGATTCATGTTGTAATTAAGCCTGTCTTTATTAAATCATTACAAGAAGCCTTGTATAAGATTTCTGAATTAAATTCAAACGAAACCATCAAAGAAAATAACTCACCTTACATAATGTAAAGAGTGAAATCTTAAACTTCCGATTTTTAATGAGATTTATGTATTTTGATAAAATTACTTTATTGTGTGATTTATATTACTTAATTTTCTAATTGAATTAGCTTAATATTGACGTCTTAAGAATTTTTCATATTCAATAATGTTGTGAATTTTATAAAATAAATGAATTTCTATTAAAATCATTATTATTAAAATCAACATGAACCAAGATTTCTAATATAATCAGGCCTTAGTTTAAGATGAAGCTCAATTTGTAATGCAAACTTAGGGATCATGCAATCAAAATGACAGAAGTAACAGTTTGAGGGAAATCAAGAAAATTTTAGATGAATACCCTCACACAAATGTTGCAAGAATCATCTCTTTTTCATTAAATGCTAATAATATGATAACATCATAAAATGAAACTAGTGATTATACTTTGGAATAATATTTCAAGGTCAGATAAAGTTATTGGTTTTCTAAAGAAGAAATCTATAATATGATTGGATAGATTGTGTAAGGGTATATGCATTTGAAGAATTTGTAAATAGTTCACAGAGATTTGAATCCAAGAACTATATTGGTCAAGCGGGTTTTAGAAACAAACAATGTTATCATTAAAGTATATCAAATTATTACTTTAGATTTCTGATTTTGAAGTAGCATCCTATAAATAACCCAGAATGAACGAGCCATTTGGAACTCCTTTTTATAAGGCTCCTGAAATTACTCAAATTACTCAAAATGCTGATTATGATGATCAATGTGATGTTTATTCTGTAAATATTTTTTAATAGATTTAGTTAGGATTAATATTATATTAAATGTGCTTTAAGAATTAATACCACATCAATCCCATTACATAAGGTGAACTTGATAAATTTAATTATCAACTCAAATTTAACAAATTTAGAGTCCCAGATCAATCAATAGATTCGGCGTTCAAACAATTATTAGAGAAAATGATAGTGTATGATCCAAAGGATAGGATTAGATGGTTTGATCTAGCTAGCATGCAAGTATTATAACCCAACTTCTTGGCTTTCTAAAATAAAAATAATACTAGATAATATTACATAGATTTCTAAAAATCTTTAGGTAGAGGAAATCAAGGATGCACTTATTTAACTTACGATTTGCTTAATAAGAATACAGAATATTGCACTAAATAAATAGAATCCAATAACATTGAAGGACAAAGAGAATTAGAAGCATACAAAATAATCAAGGACAATCCATATTGTGAAAATATTATAAAGATTGAAGATATTAAAGAGGATCAACCATTTACATATTTAATCATGGAGAAATGTGATAAAAACATTGAGTAATATTTCAGAGAGAAATCTTTTGATTTATCACAATAGGATGTCTTCGATATTTTATAGTAGATTGTTACAGGATACCTTCATATACTTAAATTCAATATTATTCATCGGGATCTAAAACCTCAAAATATTTTACTTAAATACAATACACAAACCAATAAGCCTATTCTCAAAGTATGCATCATCTATCAACTAGATTATTGACTTTGGAGTTGGTAAGGTGCTCTAACAACCTAAAGAGATGACCACCACTTTTGCAGGAACACCAATTTATACTGCCCCAGAGATCATCTTTGCTCAAACCTATAATAATAAATGTGATATTTTCTCGGTATTCTTCTTATTTATCGCTAGCTGGGAGTAATGTTGCATTAACTTGTTTATGAAGGGGCCAATTATTTTCAATCTTAGCCAAATAGTATAGAAGATTTATAGCGAATTTTAATGAATATGAAAATAACCCCGGTATCATGCCGAAAACCATACAAAAATGTAATTACTTTGTTTAAATTAGTTTTCCAATAATTTCTTATAATTAATAGACAAGATGTTAAAGTTTGATTAAGACGAAAGAATCGATTGGGTAACATTAAATTAATCTTTAAAAGACATAATGTAACCGAGAATTAAAATTGTCTCTATAATTAATTCTAACTAAGATTAAGAATCCCAAAATCTATAATAATAATAATCATATTAATAATAGTAGTAATAACAAATTTAATATCAATAATAATAATTTTAATAACAATAATAGCAGTAACAATAGCAATAATAACAATAATAGCAGTAATTACAATAATAGCAGTAATAACAATAATAGCAGTAATAACAATTTTAATAGTAATAATCGTAATAATTACAATTTTAATAGTAGCAATAGCAAATTTAACAGTTGCCTCCCTATTAAGCATCATAATAAAATCAATATTAATAGCCTCAACAATAGTAAAAATTCTAACCTTAATAGTAAAAATAAGAATAACTATCTTAATAGATATAGCAAAATTAAAAACCTTCATAGTAATAATAGAATCTATAATAATAATAATCATTTTAATAGCAGCAATAATAATAATTTTAATCATAGTAAATAGGACAACCTATATAGAACTTTTTATTAACCAATAACAATTCATAATAATTCCAATAATCAACTCAAAAAATAAATAGTGTAATGTAAAATCAATAATAGTTACCTAATTAACCACCAACATTTAATAAATTTCCAACAGACAATAACACAGTATCGAAATCTGCATTGAGAACAACAACAATTCCAACCTCTTCCTTACCATTCTAATAGAATGGATTTATTTAAGCTCAGCAGCCCAATTTTTAAAAAAGTCCTTAAACCAATTTTAATCCTATTATTTAATAAGAAAAGATTAAATCCCTTCCAGACACTACTAATACTTCCAATAAACCTATTTCTTTTGATTTGAAAAGTTAAAATTCAACTGTGAATCAAAGACTTAATACATAATCATGTTAGCCACCAATACCACGTCAAACCTTAAATGAATTTTAAAAAATCTAAACTTAACCATTTTAGCAATAATTAAATAGCAATCCCATAATAACAAATTAGAAGGTTTAACCAATCCCTGCTCCTTAATTGCCTTTGAATTAACCTTCATTTTCAAGTGCTAGAGCTACAATTTCATATACCCCTCAAAATTATACATAGGACATAAACAAATTTAATCCATAAACACCAACAACTAATGTATTTCAAAAACAACCACAACCTAAAGAAATGTAACAATTTTGTGACTTCTTTAGAAAAGCTGCCTCTTGTTTCTCATCTAAAATTTCTTTATTAAGTTTGTAACCTGCATATTTAGGATTTTTCTTATGCATTTCATATTATAAAAAAGAAATTAAGAAATATTCAAAGACTGACAAATTTAATGAAGATAGAGAAGAAAATTAAATAAATTAAGAGATTGATGATGTTAAATAAATGATTAATAAAGTGGATAAAAAGAATGCGAGATTGGAAGATTTGAAAAGATTAGTCTAAAAATTAAACAAATCTCAAAGCCTCATTGAAATTCAGACTGCTTTTTTTGATTTTTATTAAAAAAATATAGATATATTATCTGATGAAGATAATAGAAATAAAGAAACTCAAGAGTTGAATAAAATAATTTAAGAAATGCAATTATAATCTAAAGAACTATGTTCAAATAAATATTTAATGGAAAATTAAAATTAGAAACTTTAATTCAATATACCACTTATGATTAATATTTGAAATAATTAATTTTATTAAATTTTAATCTTATTTTTGATTTTTTTGTTTATGGTTTCAATTTCTTATACTAAAGTCCATACCCTGGACACTATGGGCAAAGTTACAGTGTAACGTTTTTTGCCATTTCAAAATTTTTTCCAATTGATTATGGGCAAAGTAAAATCTACAATAATATAGGATTGCAAATTCTGAAAACATTTCTTATTTTCCATAAGGCAACAGGCATCAATCATTTTAAGTCATAAAACCAAAATCTTATTATTACTTCTTAATCTTGGATTTCCTTAGTCAATAGTATAGAGTTCTTGATTTTTATCATTTTACTTTTTAAATGTTCTTATAACTAAATTGTTTATATTAATATTAGGATTGAAAAGAGGATTGATGTAGCAATAATTGATAGACTCTGAATGCAATTCCCCATAATACCAAGCGTGTTGTCACATTCATCGAGTTTTCCCTCTTTATTAAGATGTATAACTTTACTGGTTTGGATATCATTATAAACTATTTTTGCAAAATCTACATTCATTAGTGATCTTAATCTCCTCTGCTTATTAAATAAATTGATGAATTTCATTTTATTTTGATTAAAGCAAAACTCCAGTGTTTATCAAGTGTCTCAATTTATTTTAAATTAACATTTAAGCATCATGATTCATCGCATTTTTTTATACCGATCTTGAAAATTCGCGCATAATTTGCAGCAATGCCTCATCATCCTTTGTAAAATATCCACTCTATTTGTTAACGCATTGCAACACTCCAACACATTTCTCATTTTCCATTATCGGACACACTAATAATGTTTTGGTCTTATAATTATTCTTGATATCCTATTATGAATTAAATCTTTAATCTCTATAGGCATCCTCTATATTTAAAATAGTTTTTGATTGTGCAACAAACCCAGCTATTCTTGCCCCACCTATAAACGGATTGTAGCTGAAGTTCCGTTAGCTACACTTGTCCATAATTCCTTTTTGCTTTGATCAACAATAAAGCAGGAAGCTCTGTCACATTCTTAACAATCAACACATTTATCTATTATGGTTTGTAAAGTATCATCTAATAATATAGATGAGTTCATTTAGAGTGTCCCCATCACAATTTTCTTTAACCTCAGTACTAAAATGAATAATTGATTATGATCTGACATTATTCGCTTAAATTTATCATAAAGAAATGACAATTTTTATGCCAACATATTTTAAATGATATCTCCAAATGAATCTTCATTCTCCAATAATTCCATCTTGTTTGTATTATTTTAAAGCATCTTCAACGGACAACTAGACATTTAGGATTGCATTTGTTCTAAAACAGTCTTCTTATTGCAAAGTATCATAAAATGGAGATGCCTTCTAAGTTTATGTTTCATTTTTCTACTGTTCACTTCTTATTCTAAATGTAATCGAGCTAATGTTGGATTTCTATAGATTCTTCGTTTCCCACTGGGACTTTATTGAGATGTTTCTTCTAAGAACTTACTTAGATAAATTCTTCTTTTCACTCATCGTCTTATTATGACCTAATTTGATAGTCACTTTTTTAGAATGAAACTATCTTTCTGATTGTAAAATATTTAGTTTTGTTTGATTTGCTTATATTAAATATTCGTTTATGTATGATAGTCTCTCTATTTCCTTCTACCCTCATTTTTATAAGTTCTTTGATGATAAGAAGATGATTCGAAATTTTTATCACTTTTTATATCTCTGCTGTAGAATGATTTTTTGACATGTTCTGTTTGAGTGGTTAATCTAGGACTATTTAATATTTCTAATTTATTCATTTTTAAATATTAATAAAATGGTATCATTCAATAGTAGTATTATTCAATTTACATATATGCTATAGAATTATGAATTCATTTCCTTAAATTATCCATTACTTATTCCCAATTTATCTTTCCATAGAATTTTAACCATACATTTGGTATATTATTATATTTTGGATTTGGTTTTCTCTTCTCTACAAAGGAGGGTCCAATTTGCATAAATTTTTTGGTCCATTATCAATTATGATTATTGGAGAATCTCAGATTACCATTTTATATGCATTCATCTTCACTATCAGTTTAATTAACATGCATCTTGTAATTAAAAGTAATAATTTAAATTTGAATATTATAATAATGTCATAAGAGTAGGTTTCAATAAGCACTTTGATTCAAAAAAATGCTCAATAAAACGTAAGTTCAATCATAATATTAAGACATAATACAATTGGGTTGGAGTATTGGAATTTTTGCATGAATAACATAAACAGGTTTAATATAAGGATTGTGAATGGGCTTTGGAGAAATCATAAATGTAGTAGAAAATAAATGAGTTAGAAGGAGTAGTCAAAGGTTAAGAGAGAGTAATAACTGATTTGGGAAAAAGGTGCAAAATGCTTGAAGTTGCTTTGCGATAAGAAAGATTGAAATATCAATAAAATGGATAAGTTCCTGATTATTTGAATTAATTACTCAAGGAAAACATAGAAAACCAGAGTCAGATATAAAATTACTAAACAATCCCAAAAAGAAAAGCCAAACCTTATCGACCCTTATTGCAAAAGTAAATATGAGTTGGTTAATCTTAAGAATAATATAAGAAGTAGGCTTGCAATCGATTTTCTCGCCTCCAAGTTCTCCTAAGATGGAACATTCAAATAGACCATCAGTGATGTTAACACCAAATTAAAATGTGACATCCATAGTGTAAAATTCAGGCAGACAGAGTCCAACCAATATGAATAGCACAAGTGGTTTTCCAACTCATAGTAGAAGCAAATCACAAAATATTAATGAGGAATAACCCTAAACTGTTTCAAAGGATCCTGTTCAATTATAAAACACTTTGAGACATCATCTAGATGGAGTAAGAGATGCATATTTCTTTAATAATATGACAATTTTAGCAACAGTTTCAGAAGATTGCCAATTGAAATTGTGGGATTACTAAAATTATTAACAACAATAAAATTAAATTGAACCTTATTTGACATTAAGAGATCACACAGGGCCTTTGTTTGCAATTGCTGGAATTGAATAAAGACTTAAAGGAATCTAGAATGCTATTTTTAGTGCTGGAGCTGAAGGAGCAATAAAAATGTGGTACTTTCCATTGCCAGATGAATGCGATCAATTAGGGTAAACTGAAGAATTCTAATAATGTAAAATGACTTGGTAAGCTCATCAAGATGCAATTTGGCAATTAAAGGTTAATTCACAATAAAATTTATTGTTATCCTCTGCGGCCGATTCTCTAATCAAATTATGGCCAGTTTAAGACTCATAAACTGAACCCAAATAGCTCTATTAATTTGGATAGAAAAATCAATACGGTCATTTTGTTGATTCGCCTACTGCAATAGCCTGGTTATAACATAATCCAAATCTCTTCGCATCAGGTTTCATGAATTCTTCATTACTCTCCATATTTGATACAGAGAATGGGAGAAATGTGCAAAATATTAAATATTTACAAGAAAACAATTCATAAGCACAAATCAATTAGTTGACACAATTTTAGCAATCTTGTTTGATTTCATCTCATGATGATGGTAAATTGAGAATTTTTGATCTTTAACAATGTATCAATTTTCATTTACTCTTTAGCAAAATTAATCTCATAAATTATTTGTGGGAATGAACCGATTACTTCAGCAATTACTAATCTTAACAATACTATCATCTATATTGCAACGGGTAATGTTATAAAGTAATTATTTATATTAATTCCAATTAGAGTTTGGGATACCAGAAGATAACAATTTATATAGGAACTACAAGGTCATCAATCTAAATATGATGAAAACATTCACAATTTAGTTCATCATGGAAGTTACAATTTATTTGCATCTTTAGGTGCAGATGGATAAATTAAATTGTTTTCATCTAAATGATTTATTTATATATCTATCAAATATGGCAATTAAATTTAGACTTATTATCGATTGATATATCCTTAAGTGTTTCTTACATTTTCATGACTAATTATCATCTCTCTTATTATATATTTTATTATACCGTTTTTCATGAAATAAGTCATCTTCCTAGTTATGCTAATTACATTGTCTCTACAAACTTCATTGTAGTCTAAAGTAGATGTTGTTATGGCACAGATGGATAAAATGGCACTCAAGAATGAATTTTCAAAGCAATTAGCTGGTTTAATCGAACTCAAAATGTTATAAAGTTCATATGTTGAGGAAGTTTTGAAAGAAATAAAAGGCATCAGAGATTAATTAATCTCAGATTAAACAATAGAGGATCAAGAATTTGCCAAAGTACAAATAATATATATTTAACTAGAAAATAGGATAATTGAATGTCGAAATAGAAATTTTGGAAATCTAAACAGAAAAATTAGCTAAAGAATTGCAAAGACTTAATCAACAGATTGCAGATTTAAATGAAGATATTAGTAAACTAATTGGCACTTAATAATCATAAGAAAAACAATTATCAACTTTGAATTCGAAAGAAGAAGATATCAGAAACCAATATAAATTAGAAATTGAAAATATTTCAGTATAACCTTATATCTATTTTTAGTAAAGAACAACAAACAATATAAAATCTATTGATGGATTAAATGAAATGATTGCAAAACTTTAGTAGGCTGTATTTGCTGAATAAAGCAAAACAACTGTCCTCTCGTAATAACACACTAAATAGTATGTTGATCAACTTGCTAACTCTTTGGGACCAAATCATCCTATTACAGCACTTGTTTCTGTAACTACCAAGTATTTCAAAATTTTATTTAAGGTTTGATGTTCCCACTGTTACTAGAATTATTTAATTGCTTGAAAATATTCGAGATCCAAGAGGAACGCATAAATGCAGGTGCAAATGAATACGTTGCTAAAGTTACATAATCTTATGAAGTTACACTTAAAGAAGTCACTGAAGTTAGAGAAAGACTCAGTGCTGATTATTCAAGAACAATTGTTACCTTAAAAAGAAGAAATGAAGAAAATGTAATATTATTTCAATCATCTAAAAAGGCATTATCTACGAAAAGCAGAAATCAAATCTAAAAGGATTTACCTATTGCATTAGATTTGCTATAATAATATAGAAATGAGAGGGAAATAGTCCAATCAAATTATAATCTAAGGTCAGCTAAGAGGGAAAATGAAGTTAAAATTATTACATAAGCATATACTATTGTTGCCCAATAAGTCAAGGTTTGAAAAATATTATAAAAAACACATAATTATTCAAATTTTAATTTTTAATAGATAAAATAAATATCTCTAAACACTATCAATAAGTAAAAAAATTTAATTACATTATTTTATTACTTTAGACTATGATCTTTTCAATTTAAATATCAATGAACATTTTATTAAAGTATTTTAGGTACAATAATTATTCTAATAATCAAAAATATAAATGTTAGAGGGATCAGGGATTTTGAAATTAAGTATGTACTTTCTCAAACATTCAATAAAATCTCCCAATCTAAATAATCTTGAGTGAGAATTAATTAATAATTATCAAAAATATAAAATTATGAATAATAAGTGATAAATACGAATTTATATTGATATTCATAGTGGGTTTTTGGGCTAATAAATTTAACTTCTAAAAATTCGCTATCAGAAATTTTAGTTAAAAGGGAAATTATAACAAAATTGAGCGTCAAGAAGTTTGAGAAAAGAAAAAATATTGATAATGATTAAACGCAGCATTGAAATAAAAATTTAACGAGCGATGAATTGAAAAAATGTTATCAGATAATTTGTAATAAGAGGAAGAGAAAAAGGAGATTTGTAAGGATAAAAATAGGGTGTGTACAAGATTTAAAAAGAGATATATTTCAATCAAACAATATAATTTGTCAAATATTTTTATTTTCTAAATAACTAATTATATTTTTAAAAGAAGATATATTCTTAATCATGTTAATAACAAAAGGATAATTATTAAATAAATAAAGAGAAATCAAGAAAAATCAAATGCCTAAATATAAATTTTATTTATTTTGTAAAATTGAATAATAATTATAATAACATTAATTCTCAAAAATAATTCATTATAATTTATTAAATTAATAGTCAATTCTATGTTTTAATGCAAATATATAATTCTCAAAACTCTATCCTATCATCTATTATTTATTAAAAAAATGTTGGGTATTTTCTTATTTTTTATCCTTTGTTAAAGTAGATTGTCATGATAAATTTTCGGATTATTTTTCAATTATAAATAACAACAATTTGTGCAAATCTTGTGCCATTTTAACATTCTCATTATATTGATTTTATGCTTGCAATTTTTTGAAATACAAATGATTATTTAGACTTGGTGAACAATACAAGTTTAGTGTGGATATGGCCACCAATTTAGAAATGCTATTTAAGAAAATTTTAGATAAAATACACTCAAAACTTATTTATATATTTGATAAAAAATTTGAATGCAAACTAATGAATCTTTTATAAAAAACGCATTATGATCTCTAAAATCACAATATCGGATTTACATCAAGACACAATATTTTTGGTGATTTAAATCAAAGAGAATTATGTATGCCTCTATTATAGTTGAAAGTATTGTTGATATAATTAACTTAATTAAATTAGGAAAATAAATAACTCAATTAAAGACATATATTTAGTAGATTAGATATTCGATTATTTTGAGATTCTTAATTTCCTATATCTGTAAATTCATAATTTATGTATATCTTAGCACTAAAATAAATCATGATGATTCATATAGAGAACATTTCAATTCATCAAAATATCTCTTTAAAGTGTAACGATTTGTTAGATAATAATCGAAATCAAACTATGTTTTCTCTATTGCCTATTCAAATGGTACTCTATTTATGATTTTATCAATAACAATTATCATAATATTGATTAAGCTATTTTCAATATTTTTAAATACTTAATATTATAACTAAAGATTCTTAATCTTTCTAATCTGTAGATTAGAGCAAAATATTCATGGTACCCTAAGGATTTATCATAAAGTTATTTTTCAAGGACTTCGATTTTATCTGTGAATTTTGAATTTTCTTCAACTAAAATTTCAAGTGCCAAATTAAGTGCTTTTATTTCTAATTTCAGGTTTTATATCTTAAAAATAGTATCCACAGAATGTATATTTATATCCCTAATTATATTTTTATTATTATACCAATAGACTAATTTACAAAATATTATCAACTCATAAGGAGGTTTGATAAATTTTAACTTAAATCTTTTAAATTTATCTAATTTAAATCTATGAACAATCCATTAAGCCTCCTTTGTCTAAAGATATTTTAGATACTCAACCCTCAAAAAAGAACTGTTGAATTTATTGTATTCCAAAGCCATTCCATATTTGAGAATCATCATTCTATTTGACAATTAACTATAGCAGAAATACACTTATGATCCTTTTTCAAAGTAATCTCTTGTTCTCATTAATAGATTTTTGAAATTTTCATTTTCCCAAACATTTTAATAATAATTGGCACTACGATCAACTGGCTATTTTAAAATTGATTCAACTGTTGGTAAAACTTTTATCGGTCTCTAACCTAATTTTTATGAAAATGTATTGACTTTCTATTGGATAGGGCTTTTTTTAACAACATTATTAAAAGCATACCAATTATCTAAATAACTACTACAAATTTGTTCCATTCTAGCAAAGATTTCTCTAGCCTTAAATGAAGATATCTGTTCTTCAAAATACTCTTTAAGTGAATTATCCAAAATATTGAAAATCTGTCCGATAAAAAATATAGAAAAATTATCCCCAAAATCAAGGTGTTAAAATAGCATTGATTTACAGTCTATAGCTAATTAGAAAATATCTCTTTGTATATTTAGTTTAATATTTAATTCTTTTCTCATTCTTATTGAAAATTCTTAGATCACTTTCATTTTTTGACTCATATTTTCTTAAACTTAATTTTAGAGAGTTAAGATTTCTAACATTTGATTTAGATTATTCGTAAAATTTTTTATTGCCATTTCATGAAATTCATCAAAATCAAATTCTTAGTAATCATTATACTCACCAGTTGTAAATTCAGAGTCACTAATTTCATCTTCTGAACCTTATGAATTGTCAAAAGATTAGATTGACAATTCATCATCATCCTTCTAATCTTTAACTAACTTTTAAGTCATAAATTCATAATTATATTTTGTTCTACCATCATTTTATTAAAGATCATAACAAACATCAGCGCTTTCATGATTAAATAATTCACAAAAAGGTACCATTGTAACATATTTCAAACCTTAACCTCCAAAACATCTTGTTACAATACTTGTGTAAATCCAAATAATATTTTCTAAAGTAACAACCTCTGGTTTAAAAAGATCGGGAAATTTGCTAGTGATGTATTAGAGAGTTTGAAAGGTAGTAATAAGATATCTGTTCTTTTAAATAGCATGCTTGGCCATTTTTTTATCTTATAATAGTTCTAAATCTTCAGATTTCCAAAATACTGCATAATCAATATCCTTTGGAAAATTATTGATTAATAAATGCCATTTTGATTCAGCACCTTTTTAATATTCATAGAGTAAAAATGATAAAATTATGTGGTATTACCAGGAGGGCATAAATTTAGGACTAAAGAATTATGGAAATTCTAGAAACATAGGTTTTAAAGGAGATTCAAATGCTTATCTTGTAGTTAATAATGTTTCTCGAGGTAAAATAACAAGGTTGTCATTTGGTACAATTTTTTCAGTTGCTAACCTAACAAAAACTAAATACCAATAAGCCCAGGATATTTTAACCCATTTTTTGTTAAAAAAATGGCATATTTCACTTTATTGATAACAGCTCCCTAAGAATTAAGAGATTAAATAAAATCTTCAATTAGCTTAGGAGTTTCTGGAACTATTGCATTAGGATCAGTTTTATTCAATCCTTTTATTTTTGTAAACTTTTTTCCAATGCTGTGTCTTTTCATTATTAATTATATAATATTTTATTAGAAAACCTTAAACCATAATCATGAAAAATTCTAGGTTTTACATCACATTAATCTGCAAAAGTATTTTTGAAGCTTGGGTCTTATAGAATATCTTATATTAATATAGTACACAGAATTCAATATATTTTGAATATGAAGAATAATTTAAAAATGTATTTTATCTTCATTTTTCACCACTTCAATATTCAAATAATTTAATCAACAATAAAGATTCAAATTAAGGATTATATATATTGTGATAGAAATGAGTCAAAAAAATACATCTAATTAAAATATCACTTAAATTAAATGAAATTTGGATACAATCAAACTTGAATGGAGGATTGTATCGATAAAAATGTAATGTGGCCAAAAATAACATTTGATAATAATAATTTTCAATACATTCCTTAGATATTGTTTCATTGAAATTTAAAATTACATTTATCAAAATAATAACGAAGATATCTCAGGAATCCCTAATTTTACATAAAATCATCTTTGAATATTTAGAAAAAAATAATTTCAACGAATTACTAATCTTCCATTAATCATTTGATAATTCCTTATAATATCAAGCTCAAGATTAAGCATTATAAAACAAGATTTTATTGGAGAATAATAAACAACATTTTGAGATTATAAATCTCTTTTTTTAAAATTGTGAAAAACAAATTTAAATTTTATATCAATTTAGTCTATTTTAATTGCATCCTTAAATATTAACAATTTAAAAATAATTTTGAGAATTCCCAAATTTCAAAGGGCAAATGCACAATTTTTTATTTATTATAAAGTAAACTCTGATCAATATACTTTGATCAATAGATCGAATGGGTTGATACATTTAATTATTTGATTGCTTCAATGAAGAATTATATTATCTTATCTGTGAATTATTTTATCTGTTCAAAGTATACATTTTATACATCCACTATATTACAAACTACGATATCTATAGAGTTGTCTTACTTTTTAGCAAAACTTGGAATAAATCTTCCTGTTGAATAATAGAAAAAAACCACCCTTAAAAATGTTTGAGAACGAAAATGGAGATTTAACTCAGATGCTTTATTGTAAGGAATTAAATATGATAGATAAGGGTTTCCTTTTCTTTATAAAATTCATTAAAATTATAAATAAATTAGTTGTGTTGGATTAATGTTCAAGATTTTCTACAAGTAATACACCAAAGAAAAAAATACAGAAATGGACACTTAAAAACGGCAATTTACTTAAAAAATTAGTTTCAGATGAAGGAAAGAAATGGAAAAAAAAAGAAAATTATTAATAATTACATGGAAAGATATTGAGAAATCAAAAATAATAATAATATTATATTTATGAATATCTGTATCTCTTTGAACACTTTGAACAGCCACTTTTTAAATATCTCTACTTATTTAATGGCTCTGAAATACAAGGAACAAACATTATTCAGTTAAATTGATCCTAGCCACTCTTAATTTAGTTTAAGTTGGTCATAAATCTCTTCCATACATAATCTGGATCCTTAATTACTTTATATAATCTTATTTACTATTATTTTCATTAATTGGTTACTGTACCTACCATTTGAGCTGGTCTTAGTTAACTCTCGACATTTTTAATCTCTTTGAGTTCTCCTTCGATTTCACTTTTTTTTCACAAGATACCTACTAATGTATCCACCATTAGTTCACGAAATTGATTTTTGCTATAATTGATTCCTAGTCAGACATTTTTTCTTCTATTAAGTCACTAGATCTTGAAATCAAATTGTCTTTTTAAATTGTAGTCTCCATAAAAACCTTAAAATACTACTTTCCGAGATTTTTTATTCGTTTCAAAAAAGTAAATCAACATCTATCCCAGTTTGTTAATATTATTAAATAGAGAAATATGTATAAAATTAGGATACTATTAATTTTTATTTGAAAATGTTAAATTGTGAGAAGTTAGATAGTAAGAAATTGCTGATAAAGATTATTAAAGATGAAAATTAAAAAACATTAAAAAAAAAAGTAGCTTTAAAAAAAATGAAAAAGGTGTCAATTTTTAACCGAAATTGAATTATTAATAATCAATATTTACTGATGGATTCTGTTAGTTACAATTACCTTATGGTTATTTTAAAATGATATATGAGCTTTAGACTGCTTTAAATTGGTGTACTTTCAAGACTTTATGAAGGGATGCATTTTAAAAACAACGCGATAACTATGGCATTTTAATGTGTTTCACTTAAACAATCGTAATAATTAGCATCTCTCATTATAGAATTGCAATTACAAATTGAACCTAACGAACAGTTTTTATTTTGTCTCCATTTGACCAATGTTGCATTTATAATTTTGAACATTTTGGCATATGTTTATTAAGTGAAAAATCAACCAATAAATAATGAATTTAATCCAACTATAATTCAATCAAAATCATAAAACAAATAATAATAGTAGTATATTTTTCAAGTTTTTAAAAATAAAATAATAATTAGAATTCTATTCCCATTTTCAATATTGTAATAAAATTACAAAATATTAGCACTGAACTTATTTATAAATATTCACCTAGCAAATTCATATAAATGCAATTGAAACATAGAATATCAAATCTACTAATTTAATATTATTTTTTAAATTAATTATGTTTAATTTAGTATCATTTGCTTTCTTATTTGTTTCAATAATTTATATTACCTTGGTCGTTAGGCTAAATGTATGATCAAGTATTTGGTTGTCTTTTTATTAAATGATATTTTTATTGAAATTTTAGAATTAATTTTCCTTTTTCGAAAATGCTGAATAGAAATTAGCTAGAAGACTATAAGTTAATCCAAATAATTAAAAAAATTTCTGGTAGGACAAAAAGAAATCACACCCCAACCTAAGTTGACTTTAATTTACAGTATATAAACGATCTCTTTGAACTATTTATTGAAAATATGACTGCAATCAATAATATTAAACATAACTAATTTTGTAGCTGATAATAAAATTCCTTCTTAGTAATTAGAGCAAATAATTGATTTAAATCAACAATTATGTTTTAATTTTATTTGAAAAAAGTAATTTAAAGTAATTATAACTAATGTAATGATAGACACGTAATTGATTAGTTTTTATTCATTAAACATTTTATAAAGGAATATAAATATACTATATTTTTTAAATCTTTAATTTCTATATGGTATTATGGAGTATTTGAATAATTTTACTTTAACTTAATTTTGGCTCCTTATCCATAAAAATCAATCCATTTAATGAAATGAGAGTTAATTTTGTAAATAATCTTACTAATAAAGAGATAATATTAAAATAACTTGGAGAGAATAAGAAAATTAAAGAAAATGAAAATGTAAAGAAACAAGATTAACTTGAATGTTTTGGAAAATTTATTATAATTAAGAAATTATTAAAATATAAATGAATTTTACATTATCATTTATTATTAAAGTAATGAAAATAACAAAATGTAATATAATATGAATAAAAAAAAAGCAAACCTAAAAAGAAAAATCAAAATAAAAATTAATTTGTTTCTATCCTATTAATAATATTGAAATTTAAACATAACATATATCCAAATGCCAAATCTCTTGCCATCTTAATATTGTCCAATTTTATATGTGATATGCTTAATATCAAAAATGATTGATGTGTCCATTAATTCTCTATCGTTCTTTCCAAAAACCTTACTTTAATCGATTAAATTAAATTTCTGCTATGCTTACCACCCACCATTATCCTCTAACATTTTACTTTTCCAGATTAATATCTATCTGTCTATAATTATTGACTATTAGATTTTTATATTTCAAACCACTATAAATATTTGATCTATTCTCAATTATTCAATGAATAAGGAAGTTCTTTTGATGTGTCTCTTGGAATAAAATGTAACATGAGTTGAGTATTTGATTAACTTTTTTTTTAGAGTAAGTAGGATTGAGCTTAGAAATATCTGTTCCAAAAATAATCCTAAAGCAATACTTATTCATATTTGCCTTTATATAAATCATCAGGCCTTATCTAAATCTAAGTTATTGAATTGTATTTTTCTTCATTAAAAAATTTATATTAATTATGTTCATCTGATATCGTTTTCAGTTATTTTGAATAAACCTATAAATAATTCCAAGTTAAAACAAACATAGTAAAAAATACATGACTAGAACTATATGTTGTTAAATAGTTTCTATGTGTTTAATTCTTAATTGGAGTACACTCAAATTTAAGTTCTCATTTATTTATATTTTAAATGAGAACTCAGATAAATTTATACATTATTATTTTATAGTATCATTACTAAAGCCAACTTTTTTGTTCAGTTTTTGAAATTATCACTATTATATTTGAATTAATAATAACATTAGACATTCGCTTAGGCATTTTACTTTACAGGTTGTCCCTGTTGTTAATAGTTAGTATCACATTTGTTATGTAATCTAAAAATCTGTTTTATATAAATATGGTTAAAATTTCATAAGTATAAACGAATTTGAAATTTAAAATTTGTTGTAAAGTTCAATTTTTCCCCTTATAATTGTAAAACCCATAATTTTCATTAGAAATAAGAATTTCAATGAATAGTGTATATGAGATTAAAATTTTTGAGGTTTAAATGTAGTATCACCATCCTTTAAACTAATCAATTCATAGATTGAAATTAAATAGTGAAATAGAAATATAGGCATAGAAGGTTTTATTTAATAATAATAAAAAATTTAATATCTAGAAAATAATTAATTAAAAATTATAATAATTTTTGTTAAGGTAAATATTTGCGTCATCGTTAGAAATTAAATGATTTAACCAAAATGATATTTTTAATATAATTAATTAATCTATCATGACAATTTGAATACTGAAGAGAAACATTAAAGACATATTTTGAATCTTTGCATGAACTTATGTTATTTCGTTTTTATAATAATTGTTTGAAAATGAAAATCCATCCTAAAATCTCATGATGTAATGTTTTCTGATCATATCTTAAGTGTAATTTATTCAACAAAAGAAGTAAATTTTGATGATTAAGACTTAAAAATTATTAAATTTGTATAAATTATAGGAATACATTATAATTTCATTACGACTATTATTACGCAATTTTCATTTAAGGCTTATATCCTGATCAATTGATGTTATTTCATTAATATTATGCAAGTACATTAAGAATCCGCAATCACAGACTAAAAATAATTGACTTACGATGAGGCATTGACGTAAGTTGGTGGGGAAGGTTTTTATTAAAAAAGAGCCTTCTTAATATTTGGATTGTAATGGCTGATAACTAGGTTAGAAAGAAATATTAATTTTTAGTTGGATTTTGTTTTCACCGGTCTTCTTTTTTATCAAACCGACAGTGGATTGTTAGTCAAATGCCGAATGTCTAAACTCCTGTACATCTGAATCATTGGATGAAAAGTGTTTGTCTTACATTTGTGTACATGATTATAATAATTTAGGATGATTCATTTCGTTAAGAATTTGTAGTAGGTGAATCATTAAACACAGCTTTTGATGCTTTGTTACCCTGCCACAAAACCTTATAATCAATAATTTAATCTATTGTTTATCTTGGTTCTGTATCTGGGTTGATAATATTCTCGTTCATTGCTGATAACTATGGTCGCAAAATGTCAATGTCAATTTCTTGGTCTATGACTTCATTAGGAGCCCTCATAGTTACTGTATATTTTATGTATAATTTTTAAGTTTGCAATGAATTATTAAATGATAGCCATAGGACTGTTCTTCTTAGGGTTTGGTGGTAATCCAACGATTACTGTACATTATTCATTTATTAATGAGCATTCCTGTAAGTTATTTATATCAAAAATTTTATATAGAAGGCCATTTTCGAGAAATCTAAAATGTTGGAGTCTAAGTATTTTTTGCCTTGGGCGAGTTTGGAATTATAGCATTAGCATATTTTATTACTAATTGGAGATTGCTTGCAATATCAGTTGCAATTCCATCCATTTTGTTAAATATTGGCAGCTTGTTGATATTTGAATCTCCATAGTTTCTATATACAAAAAATAAGAAAAAATGTGTCAAGGTTCTTAATTAAATTGCAAAACTAAATGGAACTCAACCAATAAATATTGATGATTTGCAATCGAACCCATAAACTAAAGAAAATAATTCTAGAGTATATTCAATCTTGGATTTATTGAAATATAAGTCCTTAAGGTATGTATTTTTTGCTGGTGTGATGATGTTTTTTGCAATTAAGGTGACATATTATGGAATCAGTTTTGTAAGTGATCAATTGGGTCTCAATTTCTTCACTACTAATTTCATTATTGCTTTTTTTGAACTCTTAGCTTTTGCAACCTTAGGTATTCTATTAGCTTATTGTTAGACTTGTTTATAACAAAAATGAAAAGAAAAACAAACATTATAATTGGTTTCTTCATTGTAGGACTTATGAGCTTATATTTCCTTCTATAAAGCGATCACATAGTTTTTAGAATCTTTGAAGGCATTTTTGCTGGAGTATGTATATTAAATAATCTTAATAGTTAATGAGATTTCTGATCTGTGCAGTTTGGGCTTTAGGATATATTTATGTGTCTGAATTATTCCCTTCTGTTGTTAGATCTTTAGCATTATGCTTAATATCTGCTGGAGGATCTTTTGGCAGTATCGCTTAAGCATTTTTAAGTAATTTATGCTCGTCTCTAAATGTTCATCCAATGATTGGTTTTGGGGTAATTTGTATTTTATGCTCCTTACTATTGTTCCCTTTAAGAGAAACTTTACACCAGCCTTTAAGAGAAAAGATTGAAGAAGACTAAACTCGAATTAGAAAGAGTATTATTCAGATAAACGATTCGGAAAAAAATACATCCGCTTATCCAGTTTTATTAGCAAGTGATGCATGATAATATTGTAATTTATATAAGTATAAATCTAAATATGTGTAAATCTTTATGTAGTAATTTATTACACTTTGCAATTTCTTAAGATAAAATTTAGTAAATTGTTGAATAGTGGTTACAAGATAAAAATAATAAAGATAATTTTAAGGAATAGTTTCCATTTTATTTTAATGTTATTAAAAGGGGAAATCACCCGAAGAATTATTACGCTTAATTAACAAAAATGTAATCTAACAATATAATAATAGAAGGAATGGACTTTAAACTTAAAATCACTATTTTAATTACTTGCAATAATTCAATTAAAGAGCTTTAAATAATGCTATTCATCCTGTCCCATTGCTATATGAAGAACCTTAATTAGAAAAGGATATAACTTCAATCAAAGAGTTTTTTCTATTTTAAATTCAAATATATTCTACCTCTTATAGAAAGATTTTAGAATCATCAATTTTTCATTAACTGAAAAAGACTTTCAATTTTGGAATAATAAATATGATATTTTACAATTATATTTTAGATCAAAAAAAATTTGAAATTTCTGATTCTGCTCCCATATATAACAATTCGTTAACTATGGATAATAGTATAGATGCAAACTGCAGATGAATTTGAA
>NW_001799333.1:383672-479897 GCF_000165425.1 Paramecium tetraurelia | reverse complement strand
ATGGCACCCCAACCCCAAACCCAACCCCAAACCCAACCCCAACCCCAAACCCAAACCGAACCCCTGACCCTACCCCAAACCCAAACCCAAACCCAAACCCCAAACCCAAACCCAACCCCAACCCCAAACCCCAACCCCGAAGCAGAAAGCTAAACAATATTATTAGCAGGCGCTTTAGCTAGGATACAATGATAATTCTGAAGATGAAATGCTCTTAACAAAAATAGAATTTGAAAAAAAAGCAAATATTTATTCTTAAATGAAATTTTACATTTATTGATTTAGATTATCAAGTAGAATAGAGTAAATTAATGAGGAAACTGTATATATATATTAATAAAATAATATTTTTATTTTCAGAAATAGAAACTGGTATTGAAAATAGTTATGCTTAAAAGCCAAATGTCTTAATCGAATTAATTGAGAGGATTATAGAGTCAGATTATACGAACCGCAATAATAATTATTTTTTTGGTCCGCTTGTTATTTCTATAATTCATCTTTTATTTAAATTAAGACCATTTTTAATTATTATACTGCTTATTGAGGACTTTTATCTGATCATTAGTATTTGCCTAACTTCAATTTTTATGTTCCAATTCTCAAATATTTATTGAATATGAAAAAGAAAAATTTATTGTCTAAAATCAGAAATTAATTTATGAAAGATTTAATTATATGCTTAAAAATTTACCCTAAAAAAAAATAAATTGCTGTAAATAGGAGGATTTCTTCAATAATAACTAGAGTCAATCTCAAAACTAAAAATATATAAATGATAATTATAATAATCTGCGCAAAATGATTAGTTTCAAAACCTATTTAAAATCAAGTTAGAATTCTATAATTATAAAGTATTTTATTTTCAGAGTATTGCATAAAAGACTCAAGAAGCACAGTTAAAAAGATTTTGCAGCATTGATTATACAAAAATCAATTCTTACTTACATGTTAAATCTATGAAATTCTTATTAATTTTTTACGAATCAATCAAGGAAGACTAATCTAGAATGCTGTAAAATATCTGTAAAGCAATAAAAATGAAGATTTAGTACTTCTTAGGCAACAATTAAAGCACTAATTGACTCTTTCTAAATTAAATTTTGTTATGTATATTATTTATAAATTTAAACATTGTAGTTTTCTTAGCCAATTTTTTGAGGTTTATATGAGTTAATTAAGATTAGGGAATTATTATTGTAAATTATTATTTTCAATATAATTTTAATTTCAATTAGCTTACCTAAAGTTCAAATAAATAAATTGATACTAGTATGATTTTGAACATAAAAGAACAAAAAAAAAATAATTAAAAGTAATTTTAAATTTAGTGAATGAGAATTAAACTAAAACATTTGAATATAGAATTGATATTTATTAGAATTCCTATTTAGCAAAAACTAGAAAGCTCTTAATTTCAAACATCCTATCAATAATGATAATTTTATATTTCGAAAAACTTTTAAAGTAAGAGTAATATCTTTCAAATGTATCTCATCACCTCCAAAAAGAATTTTAAATTTCAGAAATATTCCCATTATATCAATCTTTTTCCATTTTAATATTTTGATTGTTGATTAACTAAAATAAGCTTTATAGAGATAGTTATTATGAGAAGGAGCTAAAAGGTGAATTAAAAATTTAAGCAATAAATATTAAAGGGGATATCCTATTATAAATTGGATCTCACGATATATAAATAACTTGTGGCTACTTTATTAAAAACAATATTTAGTTGAATATTAATTTCTAATGCTCAAAAAACAGAACATTGACTATCATAGCACAAATTTATTAGTAAAACTTTTGTATTTATTCACATTCTTATTATTTCAAGATTTACAAAACATGCTTATCCGATATCTTATCAATTCATGCCCAGAGTTAAAGAAGCTAGAATATGAGCATAGAGAAAATAGTTTAAAAGTAAAATTAAAGTGGCAATTGTTGTTGCGAATAAAATAATTGAAACAAGTTTTAATTATAATTCGTTAAATTAATAATCATAATAAATAAATAATTAAATAAATTTTAATGAAGAACCAGATCATTTCTCTTTTTCCTTCTCCCCCTTTGTCGATCTGGATTTAGACTACTGAAGGTAGGTTATTTTGCCCTTCGATTATGGGCTATTTATCCTAACGAAATTTTAGAATATCTCATATTGATTCAGACAGGGTCTAGATTGGAGTTTCATTGTGACTTATATTGGTTATATAAGATGGTCTGACTTCTGAGATGAGAATAAGTCCCTTGTAAATTATGGGAAGATACTTCAGGAACTAATAATTGTGTATTGGTACATGTGAATTTTATATGATTTGATGTTCTTTAATTCCTTTCGAAATAGTCTCTAAGACTCAATGTAGATTCACTTTATATTTATAGCTGCCTTGGCTGTATTTCTTGTGTCCTGTAGAAAGTAATAATATATAGATAATGACAACTGAAATTAATATAATAACTAGATAATAACTATAAATTTAAATCGAAAATTTTTTCAAATATTATGGACTTTTAGAAGCACTTTGTTTAATTTGCATACGAGATTAATTGAATGCATACAAATATGAAAAAATACAATGATTAGGGAAAATTTGTTTCAGGTTAGAGCCATTACAATTTTTAATGGTTTTAAATCTAGGAACCCTGATTTATTGGATAAATATGATTTAAAGGTTAAAAACTCTTTAAAATTGAAGGTTAAAATCAATAATCTAAATTTAATCAATAAGATGAAATAATTTGGAATAATGGCATACATTTTTGAACAATAGATTTGAAATATAGAAATGGAAATTTTTAATATTTCAAGTTTTGCCTAAAATAATTTGAATATAAATTTAGAGTATATATCATTAAATTGATTCATAACTAAAATCTATAAAAAATATGAAACTGCAGGAATTTGCTGCAATTTTAATCAATTAATAATCTTGAATTTATTAAAATAGATATAATTTATTAAATTTGATAGAATATGATATAAAAATCACATTATTGCATAGTAGTGAAAGAGTTCATCTAGTTTTTAGTGTTAGACAAAAAAGTAGACAAGTTAATTCAACGGATTAATTATTTAATTTCTCATTTAAAAGGTGATATGCTTGAAAATAATGATCCTTAAGAATAGCATAATTGGATCCAAAATGACATAAAATTAAAAGAGTGAGCCTATTAAAAAAAGAGAAATTTCGAAATTGATAATTTTAAGGTCTTATTCACTAAAAATATAAATTGATTTTTACCATTGCTTCAATTATAGAATGAATTCAAGATAGCATAAGAAATGTATAAGGAGATATATGATGATAATCAAAATACTCAATTTTCCCCCAAATCTGTAAATCGACTAAAGTATTTTTAGAATCATTCTAAATATTAAAAATGTTCCACAATTTATGATGAAAATTGCAAATAATGTAGTTTCATCAAGCAAAGTTATTTCCAAAAATGAAATTGGGATTAACATGCCTATTTTGACTGATAATTATAAAAAATGATAACTTTTTTTAAGAATTGAATTTTAAGTATAAAAGCAAGATAATATTTCATGGATAAACTAGATATTAATAATAGTAATTACTTTGAAGGATATTTTGAATACTGCAACAGTTCCTGGATAAAAATGGAATATCTTAGGTTTTCCTTATATATGGGTTTCATCCATACTAAACTCCGAATCTATTCTAGAATTTAATGGAGTATGTTTTTATTTTATCTCAATTGAGACTAATTCAAAATAAATGAAGTAAGAAAAAGCAATAAAAATTCCATGAAATAGTAAAATTGGCTATTCGTTTAACATAAGATTATTATCCTTAATTACCTTTTCATTTTGAGTATAAATGGAGATATTTTATTATTTAACTGAATTATTGGGATATTAAATTAAAATTATACTACCTAATTATTCGCATTTACAAGATATTTATACAGTTTTATTATCAATTTCTTCATTTGATAATTCACATTTATAGAATTTTCCATCTTTATCGATATTAACGCAACCATATGAATAGAGTTTATCTTAAGGAACCAGTTCTTAGCAATATGAAATTTTAAGCATATCTATTATGTATTATTTAAGTGAAGATTGATAATCAATATAGCGACCATTATAAAGATGATTCTATAAATTAGTTTTCTTCAGTGCTTTCTCATTTATTTCGAGATTAGTTAAATTAAAGAATACTTGCAATTGGGCTTATAATTGTTGAGATAGATTTAAATAGTTGTAATTTAATTCTATTTGTTCCTTTTGAACAAAATCAATCAATCCATCTAATAAATCTCTTTCAATATTAAATTGTTTATTTAACATTTCTTTAGTAATTTTGGATAATTACCATTTTAAAATTTGTCCATTATTAATTAATTGAGGTCCATTTACCTTTACTTGTACGTTAACATAAATTGCAATCTTTTCAATAAGGCTTATTAAACCCTCTGCAGTATTAATAATCGATTCTTTATCTGAATTAGAATTGATAGTGGCTTCTGGAATCTTAAGGAATATATCATCAATTAAAAGTTAGATAACTGATAAAGAGTCTATAATGGCTACTCTTTTTTAATAGATTTTTTCATCCAAGAATACCTCATTTTAGAGAATTTAATCATTATAATCAGCAGATTTTTTTATCATTTTCTGAGCAACAGACATAATTTATTTTAATTCTGCTTGCAAACTAGACGGAGTAACAGTTAATGAAGTATTAACATTTGCAAATTTGACATAAAAAGCTTATGTGGAATTTTCAAAACAACTCCCTGAATTTTCATTTAATAATCTCATCGAAGAGTTAGAATCTTTATGATCTTGAATTATTCTTTTATACAATTTAGTAGTTTGATACACTAATAATTGATCATCAATATTATCAGCTCCCAAATAGGTTTATATATTTGAATATAACAAATTAGATAAAGTAATACAATTTTATTAGTCATAATGGTTCAATATAATTTCTAATAATAATGAAATTTTGTATTTTAAATTATATTACTTAATATTATTCTCGGAACAATTGAGCAAAGTCTTTGTAATATTTAACTATTTCTCAATATTTAAGTAAGATCCTTTAGAATCCATTGCTTATATTAGAAGAATGCCATCAATAAACGGAAAAGTGGCTTCTATAGTATATGAACTTGAATAACTGCTCAAAATTAATGAATAATCATTTGTTCTATTCTAAAAATCAATCAAGTCTTATTTGTGAAGAAAATATCTCAATTAGTATGTAAATGGAGCTGATTCAGAAAAATCGCAAATGGTAATTACCTTTTAAAGTTTCAATGCTTCAACAGTTTATTCACTTAAGCTCACTAAACAATTAGGAGGTTAATTAACATTTATTTATAAATCTTCTTGGCTAGGTATAATTTCATTTGTAAACTAAGCTAAAAATTTTAGATTTATTTTATCTCCTTTTGTAAATTCCTAAAAGTAATCAAAAATACGAATTTATTATTAAAAGTATTCCGATTATAGTATCTATACAAGTTAGAAGTTATAAATAATAGCTACTTGATACTCTAGAAGGTATTACCTATCTTCAAAAGGAATATTAATGATGAACTCCAGATTTTCATAGTTATTGATTCCCCTCATTAAATATCCTTTACTATAAGTAACATTTAATAATTTAAAATCATTATCTAAATAGACGATATTTTATTTAAATTTATATGAGTGTTATTTTTTTGTAGCCACTACAGACCAACTTTAAATCGTGTAAGGTTTAATAGTTTATTTTGGAATGACTTGGATACTATCAGTTTTGTTGATTTGGATTATTTTTTTATTTAAATCCAAGCAAAGGGAATTCATAGTCAAGTCAGCACACTCAACATTTAATGAAATACCAGTATCCTCATTCCATCCATATTAAGTGTCTAAATCTTTACATGATATGAATATGTAAGTTTCTTTTCTATAATTCTGAATCTTTTTAGTGCCATTGAATTAACAAAGTATACCTCCTGAGCTAATGTCAATTGTTATGTTTCTTTTGATTGAAAAGTTCATTAAAGCATCAAATGTTGTTTATTCAAAAGTATATGAAATTCTAGAAGTCAAGGTATAATTTTAAATAATCACATTAAAACTACTTTGACGTGTGATTTCTGAATAATTTACCCTTGATGGTCTTGAATTGGACTCATTTCTATAAACTTCAACTAAGGACACAGAATATTCAGAATTATCAACTTAAGTTGTTGCTGCCTATTCAGAACAATCCTTCTTTTTAATTAAAAATTCCAAAACAATGGTTTCAAAATTAAAATAAATAGACTTTGAAATCCAAAGAATGGTGGGAAATTGACCAGAATGGGTTTCCAGTTTAATTTTTTGTATACTTTTTTAGCCAACAAAATTTTAAAAGTCTAAATAGAAAGTAATTTTGGACTGTTTTGGTAGTGTTTACAATGGGATAACTAATTCTAAAATCTATAATTTAGTTAATAAAGCAACAAAGTTATCAAGATCACCATTACCGTTAGATCCATCTACAGAATAAGTCCATTTTATTTCAATAAAACCTCTAAGTCCATCGTTCAATTTTGATCTCAAGGATATTGTATTATCATCGCAAGGATTTATAAGATAAGTGGGTAAATCATATATTATAATTGGTGAGACAGGGCTTATCGGACTTTTAACATAATTGAAGATAAAAACACTTAACTTTTTATCGCATTCTTCATGACCGAAATAGCTATCATAAAATAGAATCTTATCTCCTGGAAGTATCTTGGGTGAATTTCCTACCCTCAAAATTAACTTAGTATCATCAGCAGGATCAATATAGCAACTAGGATTCTTACCAAGTGATTAATAAGTTTGTTTTTCTAATATTAATAAGCAAACATTATCTGAAAATTAAGTAGTAAAAAATTATGGATTCAAAGTAAAGTCAAACTTTACTTATATAGACAGCAAGTCATCAGAAAATCTAATATCAATTACGGCAACTTAACAAGCTTAAATATTTATAAACAATTTATTACTTGAACACCATGGGGTATCAGGATGACTCACAGAATTTGGTGGTTATTCACAAGTCATTTCTGAAGTTAAGACCCTATTGCCATTGCAAGTTAGACAACCATCTATATTACAAGTTTTGCATAACCCATCACAAACTTAACATGATTCATTCACATAATCATCGTAAAATCCATCAGGACATGAACAAGTAGGAATGTTAATCCGATCTCCTTTACAACTTAAACAATTTATTTGGGAATCCTTGCATGTTTTGCATGAAAACGAGCATTCTATAATTATTAATTATTAAAATACAAACACAAAGAGGCTATCCACCCTCATAATATCCATCTTAACATACACATTGTTTAGTGGATCTCCCTTCTTTACATGATAAACAATTAGTAGAATTCTTTTCACAAGTCTAGCATTAATTTTCACATGCTAGATTATTAATAATTGAATACGTTCACAACTCAAAGAAGAATTCTCAAAAAAACCAATTTTGCAATTACAAAGAGGAGGCCCTTCTCTAAGATTGCTAAAACAGGTTAAACAATTCGATGAAGAGTTTTAACATAATTTGCAACGTATGGCACATTTTTAGCAATCGATTTAAGTGCCGTCGTCATAGTACCCATCTTTACAAATACAATTTTAAGAGATGCTTTGTCTATTGGAATTGGTTGAGATGGAACAACTTATACAACTCTCTTGAGATAAACTACATGTTTAACATTTAAGATGGCATTCTTATCTAAAAACAATTGATACTTTAGCAAGTTTCATTTTCATCTGAATAGAAACCGGATGAACAAGGACATTTATTAATAACAGATTGATCAATTCTATTTTAATTAGTATCACAACTAGTACAAACATCTTTTCTTCCCTAACAAGTGAGACATTAATTGGAACAAGCTATAAAATAAACACAAATTTACTTTGGCAAATCACTTAGCCATTATCATAATATCCATTTTAGCAAATACATTAATTTACATTCAATACTCTGAAGTGTTGTTGTTAATTACATGAAGTACATTTGGTTGAAGTCTTCACGCAAGTCTAACAATAAGGACTGCATAATTAACACATCTCAATCCCAACATCATAATAACCATCTGAACAAATACATTAGTTAGAGTTATTTAAAAGTCTAAAATAAGTTGGTTCACATGATAAGCATTTTGTTGCTGAATTTATGCATGTCTTACAGCTCAAATCACATACTAAATATATTTTAAATTTGTACTTGAACATTTCTTTTAATTAACCTCGAAATATCCATCTTTGCATGGACACTTCAAATTATCTGAATCAAAATATCGAGTAATTGTTTCACACTATAAGCATTGGGTTAACGTCTTACACTCAGTACACGAAATATTACAAGCTAAATAGGTATAATTATACCTTCGCATTTTAAAGTAGTAGTATTAAAATAGAAACCAGTAGAACAAACACATCTATTCTAGTTATTGAGACTGAGATTGTACGAGGCATCGCAGGTTAGACAATAAGTAGGAGATACTTTACAAGTTAAACAAGACTTATCACAAGGTTTACAACTTAAAGTAACTGAATCTTCATAATATCCATCTTAGCAGATGCAAACATTTCCAGTTAAAAGGATTCTATTTTTATCTGCTGAACATGATGTGCAATAGTTCTATTGGTTTATACATGTAAAGCAACTTTGATCGCAAAATAAACACTATTTATCATTTCCACTCTCATATGTACCATCTATGCATTTACATTAATTCTTAGATAACAATCTCAAAATTTTGCAAGAAGTGCAATTAGTGATTGAATTTTGGCATGTTTAACAAGTAATATCACAAACTTAGCATAAGCCATTAATTTCAGTAGTTCCAGGCTTGCAGATGCAGGTTTGAGTTGTAGTATCTAGTATTCTCATTAATGATAAATCACATTCAATACAATATGTAGAACTGGTTGTGCAGTTAACACAATTTTGATTACATTTACTACATTTACCCAGATTATTTAAAAAATAACCTGAATAACATGGACAAGTATTTCCTTCTAAATATCTTGTTGCTTCGCAAGATGTACAATAATCAGCAGTGTTTTAACAAGTCAAACATGAACTCTAGCATTTATTGCAATTAGGAGAAAGTCCATCATCATAATATCCAGGTAAACACTAACATACTCCTTAATTAAAGACTCTAAATGAAGTTGACTTATCTACGCAAGATTGACAAAATTAATATCCAGATTAATTACAAGTAAAACAAGAATAATGACATTTTGCACAAGTTTCCACTCCAACATCATAATATGAATCCGAACAATTACAAGTAAACATCTATAAATTAAGTATTCTATTGGATGTCAATGAACATGTATCACATTTTGTAGAGATAGAGCTGCATTAAGAACAAGAATAGTGGCATTCTATTAAATATATTAATCTAAATTACTTTAGCATGTAGAATTAGATCCATCATCAAAATATCCTTTTTAACATAGGCATTACTAATTTGTAAGAGTTCTAAAAGAGTTTTGATAACAAGTTAAACATGTAGTCTCAAATCCTGCACAAGTTTCACAACTATAATTGCATTCTAATATTTATAACTAAAATTATACATTAACACATTGGTTTGCCCATATCAAAATAATGAGGTGAACAAGGACAAGTAGAATTTGATAAAACTCTCATTTCACTAGCCATGCATTTTGTACATTGATTTAATTTTGATCCATTGCATTCTAAGCAAGAATAATGACAACCTATGTTAAATTAATATGAAATAACTTTGACAGTCAACTTTGCCTTAAACTTAATAACTACTAATGGTAGCTCCAGTTGACTTAGTCTTGCAATTACAAACATTTCCTTATAGGTATCTATCTGGTTTACAAGATATGCAGTTATCAGCTGAGCTTACACAATTCAAACAATAGGCACTGCATGCTAAAGATAATGTTGTTCTTACCTATACATTCAGGCTTTCCAGGATCATAGTATTTACTCATGCATAAACAGGACCCTGAAGAATCCAATTATCTCATAATTTAAGTATAACAAGATGTGCACTAATTTGATTAAGCTCCATTACATGTTAAGCAAGTGCTATGGCAAACTAAATTGAATCTAAAATATACCTATGCAGATTGGATTGTTAGGCTAGTCATACGTTTTGGCTGGGCAAGAACAAGAATTATTTGTTCCTAAATCTCTATAAGAGTAGAGCGGACAAGATGTGCAATTGTCAATTGTACCACTGCAATTAGCACAACGATATGAGCAGCCTGTTATTTAGTATAATTATTTACTATAGCACATTGGGTCACCAACTTATTTTTCCAAATAGTTATTTTGACACGAGCATGTATTAGTCTTAAATTCTCTATTATTACTAGAAGCACATGTAAGACAATTATCTAGAGCAGGACCAAAGCAGGTCAAACATGTATAATGGCAAGCTTTAAATACTAAATATAATTACGGGAACATTGTAATAAACCAATATCATAATATCCATCAGGACATATGCATTTAAACATTGCTAATTGGCGATAAGTAGTGTTGCATGTTAAGCAATTATTATTCTAACTTCCATTACAAGTCTTGCAAGTGAAATGACACTCCAAACATTCTAATTCTGTTTTGTCACTGAAATAATGAGAATCTTTGCACAAGCATTTAAATGTGGTTCCTATTCTATCTGGTTACCTTGTAGCTGGACAACTTGTGCATTAATCTTCTCCAGACAAGTCACAATCAGAGCAGGTATAGTGACAAATATCTGTAAAAAAGGGAAATGAAATAAATTACATAAACAGTTTATATCGTTAGTGCCGGTATCATTATATGATTTGTTGCATAAGCACTGATTATCAGAAGTCAGATGACGTTTAGACGAGGATGAACAGGTAGTACAATTAGTGGCTAAAGGACCATTACAATTCTCACATGTGTAATGACATCCTAAAATTGAGAATATAATTACTAAAGCAAATCTCAGAAATACCATCTTCACCATAACCTGGTTTACAAACACAATTAAGTTGATCAGAGACAATTCTATTCTATCCTGCTATGCACATTGAGCAATATTAATTAGCTGAATTATCAAATGGCCATTAACACCTTTCACATCTTGGGTGACAGGCTAAAATAAGTAATTAAAACTAAATACGTAAACATATCGTAGTCCCATCAATCTAAGTTTATTCTACTGTTTTCCTTACGCAGATGCATTATCCATCTACTAATTATTTATTATATATATTTGGGTCTCCACAATCAATACAGTCGTCTATATTTTATCCTTCGCATAAGTAACATGATGGATAACACACTAATTTAAAATAACAGGAAATTACATTAACATATGCTATCGATAACCCCAGTATTATAACTTCCTTTAACACAACCTAATCATAAAGTTTAAAATATACCTTAACATTCAGATCCACTAGGTCCAGTACATTTAGCACAATTACTAGTGCAAGCTCCATAAAAAATAACAAAGTCTCTTAGACCAAATGACTCACCCTGAGGCTCATCTAATGTGGAAGTGAATGAAATTTGAACTTGACTGTTTGTATGACTTAAATCTAATTCATTTCTAACAAATATAGTTCTGTGTTATTCATTTAAGTTTCCGCAAATCTTCCAGTAGTAGCCTTCATACCATTAAAATCTTCTTTCCCAAAGTAAAACACCATCTACTCTCATCTAACCTGCTTCATTATCATAGGAATCTATCTTAGCCCATAAAAATTAGATCTTTAATTTGTGATGGGGTGGAATATTAAGAAAAGTTTTGCTTATGACTGCGCCAGCTGCGAGCAAATTATAGCCACCAAATAAAGTAACAGCTAATTCAAATTATTCTTAGTTACCTCCGCATGATGTTGCCTAGGGAATTCCATTAAGTACGTTCCAACCATCAGATAATATTTGATTTTAATTCAATTATGTCCAACTTGTCTAGAGGGTCTTCCAGATTGCGCATTACAAATCTGTGTCAGTTTATTAGCATGCTAAACATCCATCTGGGCATTTCTCAACTGATAAAATGAAATCTCTAAATCCCCAAGATTCCTTTATAAAATATTTAAATGCCATACATTGTCAGGTGTTTCGTCTAAATTAGTCGTTATCACTATTACAGCTGTATTACCGCTATGTTTAATTTTTAAGTTCAAATTCACAAATAAATCTTACCATCCACCACCACACATCTAAGTTCCATCATAGTAATTGTATTATTACTACCATGCCAACTAGTAATCAACAAAAATATTTGCAAATTCAGCGTCCCATGAATCGATTCTATAATATTTATGCATTTTACTTCCAATATTACAATTGCAAATTTACTTAAAAATGAGGTGGTAGTAAAAAAGTTTTAGTAACACTTATTTATCTCGCAAAGGCCTGATAACCTCCAAATAATCTTGTGCCCATGCAGTCTGTGAATACTGGTTAACCACCTCTGACCACCCAATCTATATTTAAATGATGTTATAATTACTGTCAGCATTAGAAAAACTATTTCCTTAAAATGAAGATGATATCACTTCTGAAACACCCAAAACTTGTATTATACTATTCAAATAAAGAATTGTTGCAAAGATGGGATAAAGCATTAATATAAATAATATGAAACTTGATTAAGGATATTTTTAAATACGTAACTTTTCAAAATAATAATCAAAAAATTTAATTCAACTACAAACAAAAACAATTATATAACTAACATCAATTGCAATATATTGATAATTGGTATCAAGATAAAATTAAGATTATAATTAATTTTCCCTAACCAAATAGAGTCTGAATTTTTTTTATTAACTGATATTTTCAATCCTAATTAATTGTGGATTAAATTATCAAACTTCACCAATCCTTTACCTAAATCATAAGATACAACCTGTTTTAAAAATAAATATTATCGCTATTTTCAGTGTAACTAGAGAAACTTATAAATTATATGTGAATAAATTAATTGTCTGATTAATTATTATATTTGATTCGGATTTCAATTTACTTCGAAATAAAAATTTATAAAATTTTTCAAGAGAATTCTCATATCCATTTGAATAGCGCACACATATTGAAATTCATAAATTTAAATTATACTTTAAATTTTTGATTTCATCCTGTTATCCTTAATATTGCAAACTTAACGTTAATAATATTCAAAAATAAAAATATTTAGTTTTAGGCTTATTAGACATTCACTTTGATGTGACTCTAAATTTGTTCATATTGAAAGGAACAATCCAATTTAATTGTACAAACTGAATCAGTATTTTTCTAGATGTTGAAATATAGAATTATGTGATAAAATTAACATAACACAATCTTCAAACTTGTCTTATAAAATCCAATTATTGATTAAAACTAATTCTCTTAATATTTATTCATTATCTCATTTATGATAAATGTTGTATATATATTTTTTCTTTTAAATTTTTAGTTTTTTCTCTTGCGGGCAAATAACAGTTGTAATATTATTCAATATTTTGGAACCTCCTAACAAAAGGTTAAAGATGTTATAAATTAACAGTGATAAAATGAAATAATATAATTTAATAGATCATTATATATATATTATAATATACCCTAAAACTCATTCCTAATTATATTTTTGTTTATTTTTTTATTCTTTTTATTTCATCTTTTCATTAGCTTCTCTATAAAATTTGATATCATCATCAGTAAATTCGTATTTCTATTCTTGAAGTAGTCTTTTATTTTCTGCTATTTTCTTTTCCTTTTCTTTTTCTAAATATAATTTGGCTTATTCTTCTTCATATTGTAGATTTTTTCTTCTAAACCAATAAAAAATGATAAAAACAACAAGAGTAAAGGCAATTTTCTCAATTTATATATAAGCAAGATAATCTTTTTCGAAAGGAGTAGTTTTGAATTCACCTGAATTAAATTATTGTTAAATTTCTTCATCACTTTGACCCAAGGCTTTTAATGTCATAGGATGTTTTTAAAATATTGTAATTACAAGCATTACTGTGAATATAGCTAACTTAGGCCATATGTCTTTGAAGACTTGAGCTATTGATTTCGCCATTCTATATAATATTAAATATATTTTGATTTTAATAATTAATCATCACATTTCTCTCGCTCTGCCTTAGGTTCAGTGTATTTTCATATGGAAAAATTTCTTATATTATGTGAGAGGTTATTTCCTCATTATTTACTTTTTTCTGGTAATATCAACATTAGATTACAAATATCAAAGAATGCAATATAAGATAATCTCGAAGACTTGTCATCTAATATACACTTTCATTTCTTCTTCTGTTTTAGCTTTCATTCTTACAGCTTCATATATTTATTTACTACCCTAACATTATATTTTAATTGACTTTATTTTCAATGTTCAAACTAGATGATTTATTCTAATTTATTATTTTATGTAAATATTCTTATGACCTTAACATATGAGTTAAATGTTTCATAAATAGTGATTTCTAACTTCTTAAATATTTTGTTGTATTTCAACATTTTTAGACTCTATTTTAATTAGGGTAATATTATTTTTGACTCTTGTAAATAGTTTTCAGAATCAAATTATTTTAATTTTAAACCCTTCTTCAGATACAAATCTAATTTCAAAATTTCTTATAAAAATCTATCTGAAATCGAATTAATCTTACAAACCTCTAATATTTGGAGGTTGTCTATAGTTATGATTTATAGAGAATATTTTAAAGAAAGAAAGTATATTTTCAATGTTTAACCTCAAATTATGATTAAAGGTAAAGCTTCGCTAAAGAATTTGATAAGAAAGTAAGGAATTCATCAACCGTTTTAAAATGTTTCTTATATAGTAAATTAATCCTCTTAAAATGCTTTCAATGACATCAGTTTCCACTTTACTTTTCATTTTACAGAATATTCTGTTTGATAAGGTAAAAATTCATTAAGTGTTTTTAATTTCTGATTTTGACTTTGTAATGAAGTAAATAGATAGTTACTAAATAGCTATCATTTTTGATTGGACTACGGTGTTTTTAATAAAAAATACGATAACAGATGGTCATTCTACCTTCCGTTTGAAATTGAGAGTCTCTCATAATTTAATTAATATTTGTTTAATTGCAAAAAAGAAATTGTTTTTTCTTGCATTATTAAGTCTTAAAATTAGGTATGGGATAATCTAAACATAGGTATAATTAATTTATTTTATCCCTTTTCTTGTTGTTTGCTTCAGCCGATTTCGCTAAATTTTTTTTTTTATGCCCTCATCCATTTTTGTACGATTAAAGTTTTGATGCACAGTTTTCTCTTCATTTAGGTATTCCTTTAAAAATCAAAACCAGTAGCAATTCTAATATCAATCTGATAAGATACTAATTTTTGTAATATTTAACAACTACATCAAAAAACTCAAATATAATAGATATTTACTATATGTACTTCATATTCTCATTCTTCATCGATTCCATTGTTATTTTGTTATATTTTGGAGATGTTGGTATATTTGAATATGCGTAGTCCATTTTATAATTAAATTAATGATTGAAGAAAGTTTTCTTCAGAATGAAAATGAAGACTTCGGTGAATAACTTCTTGAGGATTTTATAATAATCAAAAAATTAGGAACAGGAGCCTTCAGCAAAGTGTATATGGTTTAATATCAGGAATCAATCTATGCGTTGAAAGTATAGTTCAAATTGTTATAGGTTGTTGATAAATAATCAGCTACTGGAAATAATATTGTTGACAAGCTTAATCAAGAAGCCACCATACTTAGCACTCTAGAGCATCCAAATATCGTTTAATACTACAAGACAATTGAATCAAAGAGAAAACTTTATTTTCTGATAGAATACATTGAAGGCAAATCGCTTCAGGAGTGTATTGATTAATCATTGACTGACTCTTAAATTAGATAGATTATCTAATAAATCATATATGCTGTTGCATATATTCATAAAAAAGGTATAATTCATAGAGATCTAAAACCTGGTATGAGCATCATTAAATTTAGATAACATTTTGATTGATAAAGAATGGAATGTGAAAATAATCGATTTCGGATTGAGTTTCAAAACAATAAAATCAACTACTCATGAAACCTGCGGAACATTAATTTATATGGCACCAGAAGCATTAATGAAAAAGGAATACTTCAAATCTGTAGATATATGGAGTCTTGGAATTATACAATATATGATGTTTGCAAACTGTCATCCATTTTGCACAGATGATACAAGAGAGACCTTTTTAAAGAAAATGAAGACTCCTTAGATTGCATGTTATCCCGAAAATATGAGCAAGTTTAAAATTAGCATAATCATAGAATAGAGCGGCTATTTCATTTTTTGAAAAAACTGCAGCATGGGAACCAGAGGCTCGTCTTACGGCTGAATAAGCCCTTATTCATCCCTGGATTAGCGGTGTTAATAGTTAAATGCCGATGTCATCGAAAGATATCATCCAAACATTTAAATGTTAGAATCAATTCCATCAAGTATTTGAGTTTCTCAATATTTATAGATGATAAAAATGTTGATGATACTTAAATTGATACAGAAAGTTAGCTAAAAACGTGATTCGTTATAAACACAATAGCTTAGAGCTCACTCTTAGTTTTAGCATAATTTAAAACCTTTGGTTGTTACTTCAAGAAATCCAAGTTCTTAATAAAAATTGAAAACAGAATCTTAATAACTCCAACCACCATTATCTGCCCACAGAACTACTCTATCAAGAGTTCAGAGCAATGCTTCTTTTCTTAGTTGTTCAGATGTATGATTACCTTATAATTAGTAACCAAGAGAGGATGCGAGATTAAAATAAATGAAGAGCAAACAATAGCAATTTAAATTACCACCAATAAACACTAAATCTGCAAACAATTCGCCTTATAATAGTAAATCTCAGTAAATGTTCACCTTCAGTCCATATAAGAAAGTACAAGCAACCGGAGAGCTTAAGAAGTCATAATTTAAATTATGATATATAATATTTTATATGTCTTTTTTAAAGAAATTATTCATAAAATCAGCAAAAGAAAAAGAAAATCAATAAGCGCATCATAATATCAATCAGATTTATAATACATAACCATTCCAAAAGAAATCAAATCCAATTTATAATTATAATGGTATATAACGAATTGAATAATTCGAAATCATACTTGAATAATAAATAATAGACCTTGAACAACTGAAGCAACTGACTTGGAGAGGCGCTCCATAAGGTAATTTATAATATAACATAAGTTTACAGAGCAAAAGCGTGGAAATTAATATTGAAATACATTCCACCTAATCATATGAGTTAAACTAGTGTAATTCAGAAAAAGAGATAAGACTACCTTCAGTACATAAAAAATTACTATGAACAAATTCATGATAGAGACGATGGTGAAGAAAAAATAATTAAAATTATATCAAATGATGTATTACGAACCTAACCAGATTATCTACTGTTTAGAGACCCTAAAATCTAGGATCTATTCAAAAGATTACTTTTTATTTGGAGTCAAAGGCATCCAATGAGCGGGTACCTTATTTCTTAAAGTAGTTATGTCTAAGGAATAAATGATATTGCAGCTCCATTGATAGCTGTGCTTCTTAATGAATATGTCAGAGTAGATTTTAATAAATTTGATGTACCTCCAGAATTTCATAAACTTCCCGATGACATACTCCTAGATGTAGAGGCTGATATTTATTGGTGTCTTTGCAAAATCATTGAAAACATCCAAGATTATTTCATCCACAATTAACCTGGTGTGTCTCTAGCATATGAAAAAATAAAAAATATACTGAATACAGTACATTATATAGATTATGTAGATTGATCCAACAATTTTAGAATACTTTCATTAACAACAAATAGACTTTAATCATTTTGCTTTCAGATGGGTTATTTGTCTGCTTATTCGAGAATTCCCTCTCTACTTGGCTATCAGAATAATGGATACTTACCTATCCGAAGGAGATAACATAGCAAATCTTCATATATACACTGTTTCCAATTTGATTCTGAAATGTGGACCTGAGGTATCATATTCAAAACGATGTAGATTAAAAATAAAAACATGGGGGATGCTGTCATCTTTTTACAAAACCTTCCTACTAAAGATTGGACGGAATTAGATATTGAAATGCTATTACAAGAAGCCTATGTGTTTAAGGAGTATATGACTAACAAACAAAGTTTGAATTAATCAATGACTTCCAATTAATCAAATCGAAATTCCAATAAATGAAGATAAATTCTCTTTATTAATTTTAATTAACAAAATTTAATCTATGCTACCATTGTATTGCCAATCTCCCAAATAATCTTGTTTGCACCAATTCTAAAAATTACTCTCCGAATCTCTCAATCGCAAATAAACTCAATAAATAAAGAAAATAATAGAAGTAGTTTTCAAATGAGGAGCTACAGTAAATTACTATCTCCTCCTCATCATCCTATTCCCATTAATAATTAACTCAACTAAAAACCCGTTAGATAAAGTCTCCTCAGAAAATTTGGCCTTACAAACAGAAAAAAGAGAATTAATATAACTACTCCAACAGATAAACTAATTGATAGAAAAGTTAGAATAAAAAAAAATCAATTGTTATTCTAAATTGCTGAATTATGCAATTACATTTGTACTATGAATATATAAATTAATATTTAATATGAATAAATCAAAAACTAAATCACCTCCTCCTGGGATATAGTAATAAAGCTTATCTGCAGAACCTAAAGAAACAAAGAAACAGAGAACAACTTTAGATTATTCATTCAAAGAAATTAAGAAACTTGAAGGTATATATAAATTGTAACTACTATCCAAGAATTAAAAAATAAAGAAGTTAAACCTAGAGAAGGAGAGTAATGGATATTTAAGGAATAGAAGAAGTAAGAAAACCTGGAAGTAAAAAATGATACTCCAAAAGAATAAGTGCTTAAATAATAATAATCATTACCTGAAGAAACAGAGCCTGTTTAACCATAATAATAATAACCTTAAAAATAATAAGACAATAAAAAAGGCAATGCTCCATAGCCGCCTCCTGCTTAATTGATACCATAAACAAATGTTGCAACATAATTAATCACATTATAAAATATACCACTAAATGGAAAGATAATTGGTGGTAAATTACAAGAAAATAAAAATCAAAGTCAGCAATCTAAATTCAAACCGGAATTGTGTTGTTAATCATTAATTTTATGTCAAAATAAATTAACAAGCATCAATGGATTTTATCAGATTATGCAAACTGTCATGCCTAATGTTGAATTGCTTAGATGGATAGATTTATCGTATAATCAATTGACAACTTTAGATTATAATTTTAAGGAACTGCCTCATTTGCAATCATTATATCTAAACTTCAATTAGATAAAGGACATTAATGAATTAAAATAAGTATTTAAAAATTCATATAAATCAGTTGTCACATTTATAAGAGTTTAGATCTCTAAAAATATATGGAAATCCAATTGAATAAATCATTAATTTTAGATTATACATAATTGATGTGCTTCCATAATTGAAAAGGATAGATTCTGTCCTCATTAGCAAAAAAGTATTAAATTCAAATATTCCATTTTAGGAAAGAGACAATTCCTCCATGATTGTAAAAGTGTTTGATTTTAAACCTTAAAATGAAAGCTTAAGCGGATAAAGAGAAATTGCTATTACAATAAACCTAAATTACATAATAAAAGTCGAAGTCCTAACCAAAAAAGAAAAAGTGATTTAATATATTCTAATAAATTGATATTTATATAAGGGAAAAAAGTAATCAATAATTTTTATTAAGATTTTTTCTTTTTAATTGTTGTTCCATTTTTATATTATCCTACTTAACTACTTTAATCTAAATAGATATAAAAATATTTTACTCTTGCTTTAATATCCTATAAATCTTAGTCTGTATATTCAGAATCAGTGATAACCTATTATAATCTATCATTTTCTTCAATCAATAATTGAATTTTCTCATATAAATCAGCATATAAATTATCTGCCATTTTCTGTTCATAAACTTATTCAACTTAATTATAAGTTAATTTTAAATGTTCTTCATCCCTTTTTAATTGTTATTATTGCTTATTGAGATTGTCATTTTCATTCTTCAACCTTGCAATATCAGAAATCATTTATAAATGAGAATTTGAAGATAATTATTGATTCAATCTATCATTTTCAGCTATTAGATTCTAAACTTTATTTTCTAATTCATTAACTAAATCTTTAATTTAAGAATCATCATATTAATCTAATTTATTTTGTAATTCATCACATTTCAATTGGTATTACTATTATTCTGATTTGATACTCTAAAGTTATTACGATGTTTGTTTACGATTTTACAAAGATTTTTCTAAATTTTCCTTCATTCTTGTAACATCAGTTTATTCAATTAGGGATTAATTTTCTAATTACAATTTTTCATTTAGCTATTATAATAAATTAATTTTTTATTCTAATTCTTAAATAAATTATGAAGATTGCCCTCTTTATACTTCGCTTTCCCTCTATTAAATAGTCTATTACAGCAAATTATTAGAGTCTTGTAATTATTTTAACTCATTAAATAAATTGGGATTGTTGTAATTGATTGATTTCAATTATGATTATGACCCTTTATTATTATTATAGTAAATGGGAGTATTTATCAAATTATATGGTTGAGGGGATTGAACAACAGTTGGCTATTGGATTTATTTTGGAGATTGAAAAATGATGGAGTTATCCCGATTTTAAGCAGGACTCATACATACAAATTATTTGGTAGGATTAACGAATTAGGACAATTGTGTTTCATTAATTGAATCGTTTTTTTTATCATTTTTACTTCCAACTTTAAATTAGATTGAGTAATCATGTGATTAGTTAGGATTTAAATTGGATTTAGAATTGCTATATTATAATGACTATAGAATAAATAAATAATTTACAGGAGGTTTATCTTGATGACTCGAATTAGATGCTCTTTTCAGATATTAATTGTAGTATGGATTGGTTGCAATGGAAGTGGTTTTATTAATAGTATCAATGTCAGTGCTTGCTTTGTGATGAAATTTATTAGGTGGCATTTATGTATTTTAGGTATTTTCAATGCTTGAAAAAGGTGATCTTGATTGATATTGATTGCATTTTAAAGATTACTATGGAGGTTCTAATTTTGTAAAGATTAAATTTACATGAAGGATTCCTTCTTCCAACTTAATATTGTTACATGCTAACAGCCAAAATTTTAATTATTATTATTTATGAAATTAAGAAAATTAGGATTATCAATATTATTATGTAGTGCTGGATCATACAGTCTTTATTGTAACGAGAAGACAAAAGCGTATATTTGGGGTAACGGAGTATATTAGGCACTTCCTGGACAAGGCTTAAGCTTTAATAATTTCACTCCAAAATAATTGACAGATTTCGATGATAAGAATTTATAGAAATTATTCCTATCTGAATAATTCGAAAGTGGTATAACAGGAAACGGAGATGGATATATATGGAATGCTCACAAGTTAAGTAGTTCAGAAGATAAAAATATAATAGATGGAAAAAGATAAAATATTATTAAAATCAATGTACCTAAGGGTAAAATTTAATAAATCAAATATACCAAATAATTTGTATGGACATTAACCAATAATGGAGAGGTTTTTTAATATTAAGTGAAGGATGGATAGTTTATTAATACTCCAAAAAAAATCAATAGTTTATAAAACATCAAATAAATAGAATGTGGAGAAGATCATTTTGTGGCACTTACTAATGATGGATCTATTTTAACTATGGGTGATGATACTTATGGTCAATGTGGATTAGGATCCAATAATAGAAGCACAGCTCCTCCATTTTATGAATCAAGAATTAGGAATCCAACCAAAATAGACAATTTACCAAAAATACATAAAATTATATGTGGATCCAATCACACATTATGTATAAGCACAGAAGGATCAGTTTATGGATGGGGATCTAATTCATAAATGCAATTATCTCATTCAGAAGAATTCTCAAGAGTTGGAGAGCCTTTGATTGCTGTTTATAATCCATTAAGAATCTCTGCCCTTATGGACAGCAATAATTAGGTCTTGGATTTGGCTGCTGGAAATGAATTTAGTGTATTTGTCACAAAAAATAAATAAAACTCAGAAACTGAGGTATTTGCTTGTGGTCATAATATCAGAGGACAATTAGGTTGTGGGTTTGTTAGACATATAAGTGATATTGTTAAACTTGAAGGACTCTCCAATTTTAAAATTAACATCAATGGTAAATAGGAAAATGTAGAAGTCAAATAAATTGAATGTGGATATAATCATTGTCTGGCATTAACAAATGTGGGTGCTATATTAGAGTGGGGTGATAATGAGTATGGATAGTTAGGAAATAAAAAAAGGTACGAAATCTTCATTTATTGTAGATCATTCACAGACAAACCTATAGTAGTCTCATAATTTGTGTAAAATAGAGTAGCTTCTATATCTTGTGGCAGTAATAGTAGCGGAGTGATTGTTTAGTAATGATAGGAGTATATTAAATCAATTCATTAATTCTAAATAAATATTATTATAAAAGTGATATCATCAATAACTGAGTCATCATCTATCGTCCACATTCTATATGCAACCCTCATCAATTCTTCACTAGCTCCTTCAATATTATTTTGTTAGTAGTATTTTCCAATAATATCAACGATTATCTAATTATCTAAGAACTCCCATATTCCATCTGAGGCTATAATGATAAATTTATCATTAGATCCCAATTAATATTCAACAATATCTGGAACACTGCTAACTCCAATCGATTAGGCTACTTAGTCTCCTATACTTCTACTCATAGCTAAACCTGGATATTGGGTTCCATTTACCCAAACTCTCATTGGTCCAATTGGATTACCTGGAATATATACATAATTTACCATTTTAGTCATAGAATGTATCTATTTTACCTCCTGATGAAATTACTCTATATTACTCTTTTTTAATGGTTAATTTATGATCAACTGATAATTAATAAGGTTTAAATTTAGAACCATATCCTATGAATTTCCCAATGACTGTTCTACTATCGCCAACATTAAATGAATGTATTTTACCATTTTCTTACAATATTATACCATTCAATGTAGAACCACTAAAATTTGTATCAAAAGATTATTTGTTTACATTAACAGAGATGTTTTAGATGGATTTCTGAAGTGTTTCTTTTATTTGATGAGATTATTATGATAATTTATCTCTTCGAATGCTATTTGGCAAATTAGTTTAGATGAAATTGGACACAAATTGTCCATTTTGTCCATGTCCATCACATACAAAAAATAAATGTAAATTCTCGACGAGATTAGTTTAACAATAGAATATGTCTTAGTTTACTTTGGTAGGGTTATTTGCTATTTAACCTTATCTGGTTTTATGAGTATATTTTAGATTTAATTGAAGATTATCTTGAGATTCAAAACTACATAAAGAAGCCGTTGATCTATTTTTATTATAGATTTCCTCTGCTTTTAAAATGTTAATTTGACTATGAACTCTTCTCTCAGGAACTGAAGAATCTGGATTAACCTTTTTTGTTTAAGTGAGATATTTACTTACATAATTATGCCACAATTATTTTCGAGATCTGATTGGTATTCTATTTATTTCTTTTGATTTATTTAGTTTCATGATAGAGTCCAAAAAGGAGTTGTATTTATTGTGAGTGTTGTTTAATTATTACCTGCTTTGTTATGAATAATTATTAACAGTCAATCCTTTTGATATGTGTAATATATACGATTTTTTGTTATCTAATATTGTTTCTCACTCTAATCTCTCTATCCCTAAACAGGCCTATCATTTATAAATGATTTCGCTTTATTTTAGTTATCATCTATTAATATGATGATGTAATACTTTTGTTATCTCTACTATGGTACTAATAATTGGCTTCAGTTTTGAAAATTCTTGGGCTTTTTAATCGCTTAGATGCTGATTTAGTGTAATCAAAAATCCTTTAATTCATATTATTTATAATAAAGAAATGGATGAAAGTGGAATAATAGGATAAATGATACTTGAAAGTAGTGGCAGAATTAAAAAAGTAATCCATTTAATCAACATTTAGAGCAGCGGCACTTTAGACAATCCTAAATTAATCCCATTTATAACAACTATCGTTTCCTCCACCGCTAAGATTTTAGAAAAACAATCACTCAATAGAGTAACATGTAAATTCAAAATATATCATAGTAAGTTATTAAGAATCTGATATCATAATTTACATCGATTAATCAGACATAGTTGTGTTAGAAAGAAAAAAGTGATGTAAATATATATTAAATAATATGTATATATACTTTAATTTTTATATTCAATTATTCCTTTAAGTATGAATATCTAATTACTTAGAGTCGATATATTTTTAAAATTTAGGATCTAATCTAATAAAAGAATATAATCACAACGATTATTTCTTAGTTTTCTTCTGAATATCCTAGTTGCAAATCCTGAATTTTAGTTTTATGGTTTAAATTTACTCTAATTATTATAGAATCGATCTTAGCGAAAGGTCATCATCGCTTTAAATAATAACAATTTGAACATTATTTGTATTGCTCAAAAAAGAAATCAATGTGTTGACCAAAAAATAATAGTCTGATATACTACTTCTTATGAGCAATAATTGGAGCCTTATGAATTGCATAATGATCAATTAGATAAGGGACACATTCAAGATTCAATTCCAAACTTATCTAAAGAAGTATTAGTAATTATTATATAAGATTAAGTAAAAGAAAAGTAAATTAAGAATTCTGAAATTTCTAAAAGCTATTAAAATTTCCTCAGAGAAGATTTCATAAAGATGAAATTTTAATTAAAATCCTTAATCAATAAATTAAGTTATTGATTCCACCATATCTTTGTAGAGTAAGAAGTATCAGCAATTCATGAAGAGATTATATTACTAGGAAACTTACTCTAGCTATGATTATTTTTATTATCCCCCCAATATAATTTTAAAGAATAAATATTAATTATTGATCATTAGACATAAATACATAAATATATTTATTATCCAAAATAGAGGTTTTGACTAAGAATAATAATGAACATAGAGTATGAGCAAACAGCAAATTTTTTCTACCCTCCTGATCAATAAGGGAACAAATAAAAATTTATCCATTCTAGAAGATTATTGAAACCAAAGAGTGCTAATTCTAATCCATCTACATAATTGTAAAATATCTAATTTAATTATGGATTATAGAACAATTTCAAAACCAGGTTCTGATAATTCAGGTTTGCATACTCCTCCTTTGATAGGAGAGATAAAGAAGGGATCAGATATATTAAGAGATTGCGAAATCAAAAAAAATAACAATTATCGGATTCTTAGTTCGAATATAAATCAACGATCAAGCTATCCTTAATAGATTAGTTTTGGAAATAAATTCATATTTATTGATGAATAGAAATTAAATAAATTCACTGAAAGCCCTTAATCAAAGATAAATAAACTGCCAGAAATCTTCAATTACAGAAACTCTTGTTAAGGGTTCAAATAGAATTATAGAATCTAAAGTAGTCAAAGTAAAAGAGAGACTATAACAAATTTTAATGTTGAATGTCCTAAATAAATATATATACAACAATGCATGCAACGATTAGAACTGAAACAAACCATTTAAAAATAAAATCAAAATAGATTACCTAGTTAACCTATTTCCTTTTTATAAGCAAAATAATAAAAGAAGATGATAAGTCGAATATTTTCAGGCAAACGTGATTCATGATTTTAGTAAATATCTCATTCCATTGTTGATTTTTGTACTTTAAAGGAACTTGCTTTTGTCAACCCCATTTTTGGTGTTTAAGCATTTAGTTTTGATATTGCATCTTCCAATTGAGATGCCTCATCGTCAACACAATCATCCTCCTTTTCCATTTGATTAATTTATTATTAAAACGAATTTTTCAGAGCAGTCTTTCGTAAATCTGATTAATTGCTTTTCTTGGCTACTGGTGAATCTATATTCAATATAATCAATTAGATACTTGCATCAGAATTGAGCTACTACTTCATAGATTGACTGAATTGACTAAATTTGCTTTAATGAGGTTAGGGTTTCTAATCTAGTCTAGTTACTGATCCATTATTGGATACATTAGAAAATGATCCCATAGTATCTATTCTCCCATTCAAAGCAGGTTGTCTCTATTGTAATTGCATAGATCCAACTTGACTTGAAGGTCTATCTCAATAGGAAAGTGTTAATTACCCTTATTACTTTCCTAATCCATAGACAAAGTCCTTTTCATATTCTCGAAGATTGTCTTATATATCGATCAAGTCTTACTCCTTGAAGATCTCCTTGAAGTATGGATGTTTTAGACAATCTTCAGATGACACTCTTCCTTTAGGTTCTGGATGTAACATCTTCTTTAACAGATCTACTAATTATAAAGGACCCTATAATGATTATTATTTTAATTACTGTTTATATTTATTTTAGGTTGTAATTGATCTAACAATTCTTATTTGCTCTCAGGATAGCTTTGTAGTCTGTCCCTTGGAAGGGTTGTCTACCAGTCAAGAGTATGTAAAAGATTACTCCTGCGCTAAACACATCGCATTTTTCGTCATAGAATGGATCCCCTTCTTTATATGCTAATATTTCAGGAGCAACGAATCCAGGTGTTCCACATCTCTTAAATAGGATATCTTCATTTAGAAAACAAGCTAATCCAAAGTCTGCAATCACTACATCAGTATCATTATCTTTTTCTTTTAATAATAGGTTTTCTGGTTTCAAATCTCGATGGATGCATTTTTTTGAATGTAGATGACAGAGGGCTTTCATGAGATTATACATTAATTTTTGTAGATTAGGGGCAGATAATGGCTAAGATTTGACTCTGGATAGCAACTCACCTCCTTTTAAGATATCCAAAACAAAATAAATGGAGTTTTAAGTTTCATAAACTTCATGCAGTCTTACTAGATTTTCTTGATTCAATCTTCTCATCACTTTAATTTCATTTTCCAATGATTCCCTACCTTTAAATTGTTCTAACATGAATTCTTTATTAAATGCTTTGACTGCGTAATTTATACCAGTAGACTTTTTTGTTGCCAAATAAACTTTAGCAAAACTTCCTTTGCCAATCATTTTGGCAACTCCAAATTCATCATGGAATGTAGATTATAAACATCTGTGATTTAGAAGATTCTTGAGAGCATCGTAATCTTCAAATTTAAAATCAATATACTTTCCATTTCGTGACAACCTAATTATGTTACCATGTTAATCATGTTTAATTAAATTCATCATAACAATAGTAGTTTATAACTAAAACATTGTTTCTTTTTTAATGTAATATAAATGCTCATTTCCTAGTTAGATTGTAATTGGTTTCAATTATTTTGATTTCCTACCAATCTTGTGGCAATCCTGCTCGAAAATAATATTATCATTCTAGAAATTGAGACAAGATTTACATCGTAAACTTCCTAATTCAGAATCTACCACAGAGATGTCTACTTTGCCACAAGATCTGGATTATCAAAAAAAGAAGCGATTTCAATACTCATAATAATATTTTATTGATTTATATTAATATTAATAAATGGGTGCTGCTTGTGCTAATGCTAAAATGAATTAGACAGTTCCTGTAATAAAGATATCGAATGGTGAAGATTAAACTGAAAAAATATAAGAAAACTAGTAACAATAATAAAAGAGCACATCTTCCAAAGAACAGAACAATACTAAATTAAGCACTATTTCAAAATAAGTTTCAAATATTTCATCAGATGGAGTGCCAGTAAGAAAGAACACAACATCAAGAATGTCTATTCCAGGTGAGGACAGAGATAAGAAGCCAAAAGTTTAAGGGAAAAATCAAGGGCAGGAATAGTTGTTAAAACAAAGAGAATTTATACTTGAGAAATTTCTGAATGATATCTAATTGTTAGACAAGTAATTAATGTCAGATGTCATCTAGATGTTGAGATTCTTCTTGTCTCATTTGGAATAATCAAACATTTATTGGACTAAGTAATCAAATCAAATAATTTTAGAGTTTGGTTAATTAATAAAAATGATTACAGCATTGTTGTAGGATTCACCAACAACATAGGGGAATCAAGAAAAATCAGAATATTGTACACCAAACAAATTGAATTTGTGGCTAATCTACTTGACAACTATCTCTTTTTCTAGCAGTTTGCAAGCTATAAGATACATGATTTCAGCTTTAGATTGAATAAAAAACACAATAATTTCTATGTATTTTCAGAATAAGAGTATTGCGATGTGTCTTTAGAGAATATTTAATTGTAACCATAAGATATCCATCCCCTATTAGAGTATCTCCTCAATACTATATAATAAATGCATTAAAATTTCTATGTTCATTCAGGGTAATTCATATTTGTAATTAAGAATTAAGCCATCCAATGTTTACATGACTTATCATAAATAAAAGGTATTTAAATTAGACTTGAGTTTTTCCGCCTTCAGATTCTCTAGAAGACTAATCAAAAATAAAATTAAAGATTTTAGAGCCAATCTTGTCAACGACTTAGAAGATATAGCTATTCTTATCATCAACTCCTTTTACAAAGGCCCTGAAATTAGGCAACAATTAAAACAAAAGAATATAGATTTCGCCAATATTATTGAATCCCTATATTAGAAATAGAAGAATGTCCTTGAATGCTACATTAAAGATATTATCCTTTTACTCTATAGAAATAGATAATATCTTTACGATCTTAAAGCATCTGATTATGTTTAATTATTGAATTGTCAATCAAAGTCTGAGTTAAAGGATCTCATTCAAGATATTCCAAACACTAATAATAACAATCCTAACAATAATATCAAGAACGTACTTTTTGAATACTCAAACAATAAAGTAGTCTTTTATAATTTAACATAAACTAGAAATTAAAAATCATACACTTAGTATGAATTAATTGATCAAAATGGACAATAGATTAATATCATAAATGGGAGTGCTTACATATAGGATAATAAATTGTATTTCGCTTATGAAAATATGATTGGCATGATCACAATTAAGCTTAGTTCCGAGTAACTAGAAGATACTTTGGAAATGCTATAAATATCGCTAAGATAATATTTGGCTACTAAAGAGTAATAGAAAAAAGAGAGGATTGACTCTGCTTAAAAAAATTATTAATTGCAGTTATAAATTAATTAACATAGCCCTACAACATATATTGAAGATTAATTCAAATTCAAAGACACTGCTTAGACTTAAAAATAACCTAATAAGAATTTTCATGATAGAATTTACTTTACTTCACAAAATTTATAAGAAATATTTAGCATTATTGATATAGAATAAAGAAATTATATCACAACCTAATAATTCTATGATTTCCTGTAATAGTAAACAGATTCAATCGATAATTCATTACTTCAATAACTTTTATTTGATAAGATTTAAGAAATTGTTTTGTTCTTCTCTGATAAAAACTTGACTTTTTATGAATTCGTATAAATATTTTCCTTTAGATCAAAATAACAATTGCCTATCTATAAGAAAATAATTAAGCCTTTGAAATAAGCATAGAATGTAAAATCATTCACAATTATTAATAATACAGTTCATTATTATGATGGTCAATATTTATACAATGATGAAAACCAAAATGAAATTCAATATGATCTAAAATATCTTATCAATAATTAAAATTAACTGTTAATAATTGGAATTTAGGATGGTTGTCTATTAATTAATACCTAAAATAGTTCTATACAGACAGATGTAAAAATCAAATAAGATTTTGGATTTTCCAAATTTAATGATGTCTACTTCATTACCTAATAAAATGAACTTATATTGTATTCTTTAACTCAAAAGAGAAGTGTAAAACTCAATATAAATGGGATAGTATCTACATGCAACTTAATATATCATAAATATTTTATTCTCTATTTACAAAATCAGAATATTTATAGAATATTTTTATCCTAAGATAAATATTGTATAACATCATTCAATGTATTTGAAATCTTACTTGAACATGGAAGGTTAGATTAGAAAATCAAATTAAAGTAAATAAGCACTAAATAAAATTCAAGTGATGAATTGATTGGATCGTACTCTATCAATAAGGTTCATTATCCTATTACAAATCAAACTCCATCATTATTCAGAATTTTATCTGTTTCAAAAGAACAATAGAATTTCATACTAATCTAAAGAATAGTACATGTGGAGTTTGAATCATTTGATGAATGTTATTAAGTTTGCAAATATTTGGACCCTTATTTATTGGATTTCTTTTTGAGTATGGAATAATATGATGGAAAAGTTAGATTAAATTATATTATAGAGAATTGTGAGCTTATTTAAAAAGAAGATTGCAATTTTAAATTAATGAAGAGATGCATTAAGAAATTGAATGAACTTAGATCACATGATATCTTTGTCTAGGATATGCATCCAAATAATGTCTTTATTACGCCTAATTCAGTTGTTTTTGCTTCTATTATTTACAAAACTAACATTCCTAGTATTTACTAAGAAAAATCAGTACCATTTATGTCATCATTAGAGTATATGGAACCTAAATCTTTTTTGGCTTACACTTAAAATTTAACTTAGAATTAGATCTTTATTAATCCCAGTAAAGCTAATATTTACTGTTTAGGATTGATATTTTTAAGGATGCTTTCAAATTATCAGATTAAAAATACTAAAGAATAATAATTTTATTTAATGGAAATAAATTTGGCTCTTTAATAATTTTAATTCCCTAATATAAAACCATTACTTGAAGAAATGCTAAAAGAGAATGAAGAATAAAGATATGATTCTTATTAATTAATATAATTTATTAGAAAATATTAAAAATTAAATTAAAAAGAATTGTTCTTTACATCACAACCATTATAATTATTAGAGACTTAATTACAATAAACTTTATTTGGATATTAAAACAATACAATTTATCAATATTAGTAAGTATTTAAAATTTATACAAACATTTTATCTACTAATTTACAAGTATTATGCGTTTAATCAACAGAAGAAGGTTAATTAATTCTATTGGTCAAATCATTAAATTAGAGGACATTTAAATATTTACTCCTTTACATATCTTTATCACAAAATCAATATGAGTCGCACCAATAACACTCATGCTTAATCTTTGAAGAATTAGTTAATTTCTAAAAATTTGCAGAGGAGGAATAAGAGGAAATCGAGAATAACCAATTATAAATTATATAGTAGAATGGGTTACACGTTTAATCACCTCATGTAGTAACCAAAGAAGTGTAAGTCCCGATATTCGATTTACAAAATGTAGATGAATGTACATATTTGATAAATGGAGATGAACTTTACTTTTTTGGGTTTGGAATAACAAACGAAATAAGAAGAGTGGGATCACGGGATTGTTTTGTATATATGCCTAAAAGAAACTTATTCAAAAAGATTGGTTATAGAACAACCTACTATGAAGCTTAGGCACTAGATTTTGGTGAATATTGGTTGTTATTGGAAAAGACTTCTAATAATAATAAGATCAGAATTCAGCAAATTATTAAGGCTTCATTTTTATGTATTGAAAGGGTTATTAAATTAAAAAATAGCAATCAAATGTTTTATTTTAAATATTTGTAAAATGTTATTGCCATCTCTAATAACTTATGTTGGTATATCAACATTGAAGCATTTAAAGCATTTGAAATATAATGTGATAATATACCAAAATCATTAATCTTAATGCAAAACACTTAAAATAATACAATTCTAACATAAGATGGTGTATCTACATTATAATTTGATGGTAATGTGTTAAAAGTATATTGATTTATATATTGTATCAATGATATTTGAATACTTGTTACATTGTAGCTCTTGAAATGGTAGATTCACTTTTAGAATCCATATCTATCATCTCAATTCCAGTTAAATTAACTAGTAGTTCTTCGTTCAGCAGACCATCAATTTAAGATGTAATAATTTAAGTGTGCTTTAATTATTCGTCATCAAAAAAATCATTAAGTTTTTATTTAGGAAATATTTATGTGCTCATTAAAATTTCCATTGGTCCTAAATTTGGTAAATCAATCAGACCATTTCTTACTCTTTAACTTCCAACACTGAACCTATTTTTTAAGTCAAATATTGATGAATTTTTATTATATCTCTTAGGGCCATCGTCTTTATTTTTTTAAAACGACTTAACATAATTTTTAATGATAAATCGTAAATTTGGTATTAACTCTCTACAAAATACTTAATTGTTTTATAACTCTGTGAACATCCATTAACTCTATAAACTTAAATATGCTTATTGCTAGGATTCTTTTTATTATCGTGCAGTCATCATAGATTTGTTAATTATTGATTGCCTACTTGAATGTTTTTGTTTTTATGTTAATTTATTTTCTCTCAATTCATCAATCAACAATAGAGTATGTTCTAGTATTTCTTTTGATTTTACTCTTAAGGATGCAAATTTAATTTAGGCATTTAATTATAACTTTTTTTATAGTCTTAAATAATTATATAATAAAATACCCCTCTAGAAATATATCAAATGATTCTTCATCAACATATTCTTATAATTACACTAGTAATAATGCATAAATGATAAATAATTTCTCTTATCTTAATTAAATTAGTTATATACTATCCTTATATAATACTTCTTTATAATTATCTTTTGATCGACTTTCTAAGTATTTTTCAACAACTGTATAAATCAAGCATGCTTCATCAAAATAATGTTTTAAAAATGAGATAGTATGAAAATGACTTGAAAAATCCCTGTCTGATAGATGTTATTCGATTTATAAGTAATCAAGGATTTCATTAGAAAGGTCTAACAATCCAGTTGGATATCTCTTAAATTTGATAGAATAACTCATTTTACTGTAATTTAGAAACGGGTATTTTAAATGATATCTTTATCTATTTTAAAATGCTATACGATTGCAATCAATTTATCGAAACTCTCGCTGTCACTTGAATCTAACTATTCACAAATTAACATAAATTAATAATAACATTATAATGTTAATTTTTCTCTTCCATTTAGTACACTCGTAATTCATACAGGATGGAATAAGAATTATAGAAAAAGGAATGAAATTATCCCTTGACAATTATCTAGTTAACTAGAATTGTCCAGCAAGTCTGAACATCTTTTGTAATAATCCATTTCCATCACTTTCAATTCAGGAATAAGAAACTTTAAATTTTGTCTAACTTCAAGTACAATACTATATCTAAATAGGTTTAATAATTTCTAGAATCATTAGAGCCTAAATAAAATAAACATTAATATTATAATAAAATTATCAATCAATTATTTTAAGAAATCGTTCTATATGATCAAAACGAAGAATTTTTGTCATTTGCCTTTAAATTCAGTTAATTTTATCCAGAAAAAGATTTTTAGTTAATTTAGGAAAAGTATTATATAGATTCATTTAATCGATCAGCCATTTTAATGGATAATAATAATAACAGTATGTTGGAATTAAATACTACACTGTTTATGAACTTTCAAGATTTATATACTCCTTCTAGCAATAACATTTTAAATCATATATTAGAATCAGTTAATGTTTTGTATCCTCCTGATAGATTTAATATAAGAACAGCAGATAAAAAAGGTTGCATCTACTTTACTAAACCAATTTATCTATCATAATTTTATGTGTTGAGTTACAATGCTAATTCAAAAATTAGAATTAATTATGACAACAATTTAATTAAGGTGATTTCAATCCCTGTTAAAAATTAATGGATTTTAGTTTTTGGTCCAAATGGCTACTAAGTCAACAATATTACCATCCCATAGCAAACTCATATTGATTCACTCGTAATTCAAGTTTAGAAATAACCCTATACAAAATAATAAATTACTGTTTTGGTCGTTTAAATGATTATGGAAAGATATTATGAATTAAACTCAGAAGATTTATTGAATTTGTTGAATGAAGATGAGGATGATTGGCAATCAAATTAAGAATAGGAGCGTTCGTTTAAAGATTAATTGTATTAATAGACAATAAAAGAGTTTTTGGAATTTTTAGAAAAAGTTTTGGCTAAAATTAATTAGTAAAAAATCTAAAATTAATTTCTATCATTAAGTTCAGAATAAATAATAGTTATATTATAAGATGTATGTAAGTATTGGATTATAAAAAGATTGAAAAAGAGATATCATAAAATGAAATCCTGATATTTTAAAGTTTGTTTTAAAATTTTATTAATGAGAAGTACTCTGAGAATGACATAGTCTTAATGTACATAAAATTAGTTTAAATAAGTGAAGAATTATAAGATATTAATATAGATTGAATTATAGTAACAAATTTATTTAAGTGAATCTTCGTATTTATGATATCTTAAAAATTTAAAATTTATTTTATAGACCAAAAATATTGACCATTAATTAGAAAAAGGATTTTCATTTAAGTCTTTTAAAGGAAGTTAAAATGTTGATTTTGATATTATTCTCTTCTTTCATTATCAAAATAACGATGAAATAATGCTTAGGTTATATAATTAATTCTTAAAAATAACAGAATCTCTGCAATACCTTATGAATTCCACTTTTTGCAACGTAAATTCCTGTTATTCATTTTGATTCAATAATATATTGAGAGATTAGGAATGTTAAGATGTATTTTAAGAAAACAATCTTACAGATCCTTTGACTTTTTTGCCATTACAGGATGATACAGTTATATTGCTTCAATAAACATTTTCCTTAAAAGAATAAATGGATAGAAAATGATTTTTATTTAGATTATGAATATTTTCACTGATTCCATGTATTTATTTTTTAATTTCCATATCTTTTCAGAATATATAATCAATACCTCTCTAAATTATATTAACAAGCATTTTTCGCATATTTATAATAAAATTATCTTTGTGCAAGAATTATAATCAGTAATTGGCTATGAGTTTGTTGTTATAAGGTTAGAGGAAGATGTTAGGGGATAATAAATTAGGAAAGTAAAGATATATATTGAGAAAATCAATCGTAATATTCTTCGGTAGGTTAATTAGTATCAGGGTTTTAATCAATTAGTAATTTTTTTAATAGGAGAAACAAAATTAGATTATATAGATTATCTATGAAATATTAACAAAGTTTAGTAATTGGTTTTAAACATTTATGGTTATTGGATATCATTAAAGAGGGCTTTTAAGAAAATAAATTTATTGGTTTCTTATTAATGAGATGAATGATGGCTTAATCTTAAATAAATGAGTCCATTTTTTGGCTATGACTTAGTTGTAATGAAGAAACGAAATTTGGGTTTTATTAAATTTAAATTATGTTTATAGGTGGTTTTTGATCTGATGTCTTCTCACTCATTATCCATAATTCCAGTGATGAAATCATATTAAGACTTAATCTACAAAATTGATTAAAGTGATTATTTCATGAAAATTATTATAATTAATTCTCATTAAATAAAATATAAGGTTGACATCACTTATAAATGAATTTCACTTTTATGATAGATAATTGTTTATCTTCTTGTTAAATAACTTATAATGGACTCACTATATTAGATTATGCCAAGAGTGCAATAGAATATTTTGTAAAAAAGAGAACAAAGAATTCAGAAAATAAGTATGATTAATACCATCTTTTTTCGTCAAAGTAATTTTTTGTTTCTTACATATTGTCTATAGTTCTTCAATCTCAACATGGACAAATGATGTATGCCATTTTTTACAAAAACTTAAAACCATTCAACCATAGTTCGAAACTAACTTCAATCTGGATGAGTGTTTCCACAATTTAAACAAATTTAGAACTTTAAATGGTTATTTATATATATAATTAAATACAGGCACTGATAATCTTTATGGAGGAAGAGATGTCTTGAAAATTGAATCAGCCATCATATTTGTTTTCACTAACAGAGAATACGTTGGACCTGCTTTCCATTAGTTGATAAGGTGGGACTATAGACTTCTTGCATTTTTGTTACAACCTCCTGGAATCGAGGAAACCAACCCCATTTCTATTTCAACTAACTGGCATCACCTTGCTTCAACTGTAGGTTAAGGAGTGTGTTTCGAAATTCAAGATTATAATATTTTATTTTAAATCTTAGATGATCCAAAATTAACCCCACCTTAAATATCTCTTCAATTAAATCTTTTAGATTAATAAAATAAAAATGATGAAATTTAATCAATCTTTGAAAAAACAAAGATTGAGTAATAATCAAGTCAGCCTTCTTATTTGGTGAGATCTCCTCAAAAACCAAATTAATCTTTTGCTTCTATCCGTTTAAAATGTTAACCAAATATGACAATATTCACAAAAGTATATTTACCTGAATAATTTCCATTTTTGGATTTTTATGTATAAAATTTAATTTATCAAATAGAATTATCCAGCCTACCCTGACTATTATGTTGATTTTAATGTATCCTTTAAAGCAAAATTACCTCAATAATTGCCTTATCAAGAAATATTCATAGAAAATGCTTTATTGTTGAAATTTATACAGGGTATATCTACAACAAAAGGGAAAATATTATAATTTCCAATATTTTGTTATGAAAAAAGGGAAGAACAAAAAGTATAATATTTAGTTGGTTTGTTTTTATTTTAACAGAATTCAGTCACAATGGAATTACGATTGTATTATTTCTATAATTGAATATCTTAGTTACTTCCCTAACTTCTTAAATTACTATGAACTCCTCATGTAATGTGGTAATTCTACAGATGAAACAAGAAGATTTGCAGATTAAAAATTTTTGCAATATCTTTCTACGATTCCAAATTATTATGCTCCATGCATCAGAAAGAATCAAAGTGAATTAAACATTTAAGTAAATAGATTTAAAATTCTTTAGATTCAAAGATAATTGATATTTTTGATAGATGAACAAAGTTAATAATTGTATATGTAGAAAGTGAAGACTCATTAGGCCAAAATTCAAAAGGTTAAAAAATAAGTGGATGATGAAAATTATAAGAATAGACAATTACATATCTCAAGAAAGTGCTAATGTTGTGCAGCATTCAGCGAAAATTATTAAATCAGATTTCAAGATTAGATGAATTGTGAATTCAGATAAATAATATAATTCTAAAAGGATTACAACTTTTACAGATTTGTCCCGCAATAAGAAGTATAATCCTGCTTGCCTTAAATGCCTATTATCTCGCCAACTCTGCGAAATATATATTTGGACTCTGATGAGATGGAGATTAGATTAGAACCTCAATTTTGTGGAAATCCATGGAAATTACAAAGGAAAACCTATAGGGATGGAGTAGAAATAAAAGTTTATTATTATAATTAAAAATTAGAATGACTAGGAAGATATACAATTAGAAGATATGATGCTAACCAAAATGGATTCTGAAAAGAGATCATAAACTAAAAACAGAAGAAAAGGATTTATGAGGTTGAAGGATATTCAAAATTGTAATCATAAATAAGTTAACATTGAATAATAAGAAATGGAAATAGAAGAAAATCAAACTGAATCATAATCATAAGGCAAATAAGGTTCAGTCAAATTCAATCCTCTTTTTTAAGTAATTATTTCTTACATATAGGCTAAATTTAAATTGATTGTCTTAACTAAATTGAATAATTCTGTATCCACAAACAATTGAAACACAAAAGTAAAAAAAATTATTATGCTTGTCTTTTAGTAGCTTTTTGTAAATAAAAGCATTGTTTTTTTAACTTAAAATTTTGCTTTAATTTTTTTTGTTTTTTTGATAATTTAAATTATTGATGTTTACAAATACACTCGGAGCATAAAATGGATTGCCATAACAATAATAATAAGGTTTGGCAGGACAGAGTGCTTTAGTTTTCGGTAATTCTGGTGTTTCCAACAATATTTTTGGGTAAACACAACAAATGACTGCACCAATAGGATAAGCCTAAAATTAAGGAGTTTTTGGATAATAACCAAATTAACTCAATTAACCTCTATTATATGGAGGATAACCATAATAACCAACAAATTTATTATAATAACCTTAAGGGTAGTAAATGGGCACTTTAGGTCAATAGACCGCATAATTTGGATAAGTATAATAATCAGGATTTCTTGGATAGCAATCAACATTACAAGGAGGATAGATGGGATAAATGTAATAACAACAATAACTTTAGTCATAATAGCCATAATAATAATAATAACAATAATAATAATAATAATAACAATAGAATAAACATTATACCATTTAACAAATTAAAAATGAGACTTAAAAACATATTGATAACCTTACAAAAACTATCATAAATAAAGAGAAAATTGAAAAAAATTAAAAAAATTTATAGCTAATCGAAAAAAATTCTCTTAGGAATATTTAGTAATAATAACAATAATAACCTCAGGTAAATCCATCAATTGGATATGGAATACCACAATAATAAATATAAAGACCAATCCAAAAGGTTGATCCTCGAAATCATACAGCTAAAGTTGAAAAATATTATGGAGAATGGAATAAGACAATTTCAAGGATTTCTCAAAAACAAGGAGAAACTATTAATCAATTGAACGAGTTAAATATTCTTCTATCCCAATAAGACACATATTATGGTATTGTAATGTTCTCATTAAATTAGATATAGATGAAGAGTCATTGATAGATTCAATAAAATAATTGGGAAAAGAACTTAATTCATTGGAATACAAGATTGTAGATGTTGTAAAATTGTAGGAGAAAATATTAGGCCTAGAAAAAGAGGAATCTGAATGGGATTAAATTGTTGGCAATTTAAGCGAATGTCTCACTCTTTTAGAAATTCAAACTGTAATACAGTATTCATTAAATTATCTAGAAAGAAGTTGAAGATCAATTGCACCAAGCAGAGACTCATCCAAAAGTATTAAACAAATGAAATGAATTTTACTCATAAATATTTCAAATAATCGAATTAATTAATTATATTTATGAATACAATTGTTCTTAAATTATTTCGCTTGGCAAAGATGGGATAGAAGGAAGAATTCTTATCCTTAGTGTAAAATAAAGGGATTATGAACAAATTATAATATCTAAATGGAAAGGAATTGTCTATGATAATATATGGCTATTAAAAATTGAATTTGATGAGTCAAGAAACTCAGCAAGAATTTGAATAGTTATACTTAAATAGCATTAAAAAGCTTAATGTACATGATCATGTGATGTGTGGATGGTCTCTAAAGAATACTTAGAACAAAGCAGTATAAAATGCATTAATTTAATCATTTCATTCAAATTGGGAAAAGATTAGGCATATGCAATAAACAAAGGCCAACATAGGCTTAATTGCTTATTTATCTGCTAATGAAAAAAACCCTGAGGATCCCATATGGAAATAAATAGAAGATCTTTTTTATGAAACAATGGAATTTTAGGATTAAAAAAACTTCATGATTATCCTCTATGCATTCTCTAAAGTATAACCAAAGAGTGATTCTATTTGGATTACACTTGAGAAATATATTTGGGGTCAAGGATTTGATTAATTCTCTAGAAGAAACCAAGTTCTTATGGTCTACTCATTTGCTAAAGTTGGAAAGGGCTCGATGTAATTTTGGGAAGTAGCGACAAAGTAAATCCAAAACCTTAAGTTTAAATATTCAGACGATATTTCATTTTGTATTTGGGCCTTCGCTAAAATGAACATTACTAATTTATAGTTTTGGGAGAAGATGATCAATAAGTAGCTTTAGATTTGGGATAAAGTAACTTTAGCAGATATTGAAAATACAACATGGGCGTTAGAAAAGGTTTAATTAATTAAATCTGATTTTTGGAATTAAATTTTATAAAAATAAATTTCAGAACATCAATCTATTTCTTTGAAGTATAATGAATTTGATGAAGTTCTAACAATTGGTAAGAGATTATATAATTTGAAAATGACTGAAAATCCGTTATTTTTATCTCTGCAAAAGAAAATTACTTAAATGTTGGCTGACAATAAAGTCAACTTTTCTTCTTTGCATAGACTCCATTTTTTGGCAGTTTTTATTGAAAAAGACAATTCCATATATAATGAGAAATTAATCTAATAATTGATTAATAGTATAAGTCAAAATTAATCATATAATTCTAATTTAAATTTGTTAAATAGTTTAACTTTGCTTTTGTAGGATTAAACCTTAGCTAAATTTAATTTAAATAATAAATTCACAGATATCATCAATAAGTGTTTTACCAATATGTAATTCCTTGACATTAAATCAACTATTGATTAAGAAAAATATTTTTGGGTTGGATCTTATTTGCTTGAATATTAAGAGAATGAGATTTTGCCATTATTGACGTCTGAGTAAATATATGAAAAAGTAGAGAATAATATTTCTCATTTATGCAGTTTGATAAAGATTTTATCTAAGCATGATAATGCTGCACCTTTTTTTAATCGATTAAGAACATATGAGAACCCAAAACCTGATGTTTTTGTAAGTTTATTTTACAATATGGTCCATAAATATGGTTACCTAATACCTTAAGAAAAATATAAGAAACTGAGAAACATGTTAAAATCAATTAGTCAAACAAAAGATAAAATGGAAATTTAGAATAAATTTATCGATTACATTTTAATTAAGAATGATAATATCATTGAAGAAATCAATGCTTTATTAAAAATATAGATACAAGATTATGTAAAATAATATCAGAATGACATTGAAGTAAATATTCAATCAGATTATAAATTAGGTAGATTTGTAGAAAATATTACAAGAACAAGTGAGTAAATAACGATTAGAATTCTAATAATAGATTGATTTAAAAAATCATTAGTTTATAGACATTGTAAATTTCGATATCCAAGGTTAAATCGAGGATGATACATAATAATGATAGATAATTCTTTATAAATGTTTTTAATCATTAAATAATTGGGTTAATATAATTTAGTATATTTGGTAATAGTGTAAATTACTGTTCGTAACAAAGTATTTATTTAATTTCACTATAATTACATGATATGATTTTATTTTTTGAATTTCCTTAATGAATCAACTGACTTAAGATACTATTTCTTAAATTATTATTACTATATATATTTTTTTAATCAAGCAATTTTGAAATTTGATATCTCTGGTTAAACAATTACCTGAAAAGGGATTAAGTAAAACTATTATAAGACCTTCTTTGGAGGAATTGTGTCCATCATCGTTTTCATAATAATGATTATGTACTTCTCCTTTGGAATCAAATTGTTTTCCAATAAGGAAACTCTAGTAACCACTGTTCTTACTGATTTCAAGGAAATTTCATCTTAGTCGATCATAGATGATTAAACCTTTGTATTTGCTATTAAATTAGATAAAGAGAACTTTTTTGTCGAAACCATTTTTTGACATTGAGGAGAAATATATTCCAATTCCATAAAAAATCTTAATCTAAAAGCTGATTCATCCTTATATGAACGTATTTATAGTTCATAATAATTAATTATAATGATTTAAACAATATAAAGTAAATTTCTTCTAATCAGATCATTTAGGCGCATGACAAAGTGTTAAATGGTTTAACTGCGAGCAGTACATAAATAATTTGTTAATCAATTAATTTGGAGCAAAAGTCTACACTATTTTTAAACTTTCTAAACTTATAGACTTCTCTGGATCTTTTTCTAGGGCCCTTGAACCTTAATAACCAAACATTTTATTTAGTTTTTTGTATTCATTTGCTTTTAAGTAAATCTTAGAAGTGCAAACAAATTTTTATTAAGTATGCTATTCTCTGGGATTTAAAAATAATTTATAATAAATTGATAAATGAAAATTCATTTATTGGAAAATTAATCATAATTTTAATTATCGTTATCCAATATGTTTGCAATTATAATAAAATTAATCTCTTAATAATTTCAAATCTTTATTAAGCATTATCTAACAATTAACTTTGAATGATAATATGAATGAAAAATATATGATATAAACTCAACTCAAATCAAATCCTGAACCAGATTCCTTTAATGATTTCAATAGCTTTTCTCTAACCATTTCTTTTGATTTATATTCTGGCAAATCAATTCGATTAAAACTAATAAATTAAAATAATTTCGTTACCATGCATGGGCTTTAATAAAATGTTCTGAATTGAAATCTTTGGATATTGAAAACTTTTTCGGTCCATTTGGTCCTCTTAAATTTTTAAAACCTCCGAATGGAACTAAAGGACTTCCCGTTGAGAACATTAAGAAATCAGATTTTTCAGAATCACTTAAAGTCTTTAATACTTCCCAAAACCACAAAACAGTCTAATTATTTTTGTCATAATTCACATATTCTGTATTCGCTTGAAGGTCATCAACTAAATTATATTTTACAAATTCTTACCATCAACTGATGGCACTCCAATAATTAATTTTTGCAAATCTCTCCAGTCCATATAAGAAAAATATTCTTTAGGTACAATATCAAAGAATCCATCTCTTATTGCTAGGATCTACTCTTTAATCTCCTCAATCATTAATTTTTTGCTTATAACTTCACAGATAAGTCTTTTATGTTTCACAGTAACATTAGATGATAATTATAAGAATACATCTTATAATTTAATTTATTTAAGAGCTTCATCACTTAGTTATTTTCTTTTATTCTTTCTTATTAATCTTTTCTTTTCTCTATTTTCCATATCTTCAGCTGTTATATCTTCTGACTGTTTTTTTTATTTAGGTTCTTCTTATTCTTACTGCTTTTATTTAAAATATTGCATCAGATCTTATTTAAAAGGAACTGCTTAATTTTATTTTTCTTATTATAATTGTTCTTCTTATTATTATTATTATTACTATTATTATTATTACTATTATTATTATTATTATTATTACTACTATTATTAATCTTATAATTTCTGTTATTCATTTAGTTAATCTTATTTAGGTTCGATTGGATTCTTTTCTATATATTCTTATAGAAGATCTGTAAAGATATATTTTTTGTTTTATTCAATTAATTATGCATATTCTTCAGGAATCCAAAACTCAAATAAATCCTTATACTAAACTTGTGTCTCATCATTCATAAATTTAATAAAAGTGTCATAATATCCTTCATTGTAATGTTCCAAATCATCAAAACTTGGTTTTTTTTGAAGTATCATCTTAAATATAGTTGGAATAAAATAAACTGGTAGCAATAATCCATCATAAATACTTTTTGCTACTATTCTACCCAATAGTTTATAATGATTCTTATCTTCAGTAGACTTTTTATTAGAATTTATTTTATAAAATCTCTTTGTAGTCAATTCAAATTTATCTGTTTATAATATATCTTTGACAAGATTGGTCATCCATTCTTTCCTGATTCCTCCTTCATCTTATCCTCTTTCCCCTTGATATCTAATTTTAATTTCACTTTTTCTAAATTTATTTTTTTCAACTTACAATACCTTTTCTAAGGATTGTTACAATCTTGTTTCTCTTACGACATTAAATTCAATGGTTTCACTTTGTCTTCCTCTTGATCTTTAATTGGGTTTGTCATTAATTTTTAAGGTTTCCAAATCCATTTCAAAGAAATGTTTCTTATTTTCAAAAGAAACGATTTAGCTCATTTTAAAAAATACAAAGCCCAATGGGTCTGCTTCCTTAAATAATTTAATAGGATTCAATGAATGACTTTATTTTAAATCATAAGTGATTTGTTATAACCTCTGATTGATCAAATAATTGATAATCCTCTTGCCATTAATGCATAAATAAGTGAATAGTTCATCTATTTTCATCTACATTTCATTCTCATTTCTTACTGATGAAAATGATCTCTTTAAATGCATTGTTTATGTTTATAATAAACCAAATTAAAGCGAATTAGTTGCTGAACCACTTAAATTTCTCTCAAAAAAGTTTGTTTCTGCATTAGTTTTCTCAGAATGCTCTTAGGAATTTAACTCTTCATGAACATTTTGATATAGCCTTATGAAACATTCCAAAAGAGGATAGAGTTTCTTTTATAATATTTCTAATGATCTCGACCCTTTATAATTAAAAATCAATAGTAATGTTTCCACAACATTCAGCCATAAATGATGGGTTTATCTAGTTTATAGAACATTAATAAATCTAGCTCTGATGTCCTTTTTTGCTGAGGTGTCAAAATCGCTTGAGGCATCAACGCTTTTGCCCTACTGAGTTAATTTATATTTCTTTTTATCCATTTAAATTTATTATCTAGTTTGTGTAGAACTTGGTTTATTAACTTATTTATTTTGCTAATCAGTCAATGTTAGATTGAGATTGAGGAATCCTGTTATTGCAACAAAACACCTTTGTATGATACTTGGATCTGGGATTTTCTAGTTTAACTCTTTAATAATATCATTTTCTTAATTATTTAAAAATTATGCTTATTCAGGATCATAATCCTAAATTTTTTCTCTTTGTTTTGTAATTTCTCTTAACTGTTTTCTTTTTTTGTCTAATTCAAAATTGAAAATTTTAGATTGTTAAATGATATATTTGGTTAATTCATTTATGGCATGCTCAATTTTTAATTTATCATTAGCATAAGAATTTAGAATATTAATGATTTCATTGGAATTTCCTTCTCTTAAGAGCGGATTATTTAAATTTTTGCATAGAGAGGAGATGATATCAATCTCAACATGAGAAATTTTGGCACTGACTTTTCTTTCTCTTTTTGGTATTTAAGAATTTAATTCATTTTGATCTATTTCTTCATTTTTGGATTATTATTATTATTATTATTATTATTATTATTATTATTATTACTATTATTATTATTATTACTGTTATTATTACTATTATTTTTCATCAGCTATCTTGAATTAATTCGTTTATTATCCCTATTATGGAGGCTATCGAAGTTATTAAAACTATTGTAATTACTAATGCTGTTGTAAGATTGACATCGAAGAAATAGGAAATGGAGGAATAATTTATCTTGGTTAAGGAGCCTAAGGGGGTTACATTTAGATGATTGATGCATTTGATACTTATCTGAACTATGATTACTAATCAATTTATCTAAACTAAAGTGATTTAAATGTAAAGGATGTCTAGTCCCAAGTATCTTATGATTCCTGGTTTTTATCCCCAAATGACTTGAAGATTAAATCGTGAAACTATATATCCTCATTTCTGTTTAGTTAGGAGAATAAATCAAATATTTTGCTTTCATCTATTCCGCCATTGTAAATAGCTGCTTATCTCCTCATCATTTTATACAGATTCTCGTCATCAGCCTTCTTCCCTTTTTCCTTTTCTTCTGTTGTGATCATTAGGGATCCTCGTATAATCTAAATTAAGTAAGATAGATGCAAGTTAGTTTGATTAGCTAAGAGAGGAGTTAACAGGATATCTAAAAATAATAAATATTTTTATACTTTTCTCGATTGGTATGTGGGATTCAGGACTATGAAACAGGGTCATAAATGAAATATTCTTCTCGCAATATATATTTATTTGGTTAATCAAAAAGACCAAGGGATTTTCAAGATCATCATCTTATGACTACTCATCTATATTTTCTTCTTCTATTATAAATTGTTCTTTAATTTATTATCCCTTAGCTAAATTAGCCTTTTCTCTCTTATTAAGTATTGGACTGATTTGTAATTGTTCAGAAAGTAGATCTCTTAAATTATTGGATGGAATTTTCTAACTCACTAAGTACAAAATTTTAAGAGTAAGTTCTAGGTTGTTTTTCTATTCTTAATATAAAATGAGTAATTGAATAAGTAGTTTGAATCCCAAACGAGAACACTTGCTAATCTAACGTAATAGATTAAATGGAAATTATATAAAACTATTTTAATCCACCAACAGAGACATCAACATCTCTAATAATATATTGTCTGTAATTTGAAGCTGCTACTCATTTGGGATAATCAAAACTCTCTTTGGAATATCTATTAATTTTCCTTTTAAGTTGGTGTTTTCCTCAGGATGTAATAGACTTTATAATTTGGCTTTTAGCAATCCTTAATCATGTAAATCATTTGGCATTCCATTCAAAACTACTCTGCTTTGTAAAACATTGCAAGAGATTTAGGTTAAGATTCTTTATTATTATAAAGATGGTTCATTGATATTGACTGATAAGGAGTTTGCTTAGTAATCTTGCTAAAGTTGGTTAGGTGCTTGACCAAATTTGGAATAGAAGCATGAATTTCCAGATTGGATTTGCAAATAACTTAATGATCCATTTAAATAATAGGATAAATATTGTTGTAATTATTCAACTTATTTGGAGGCTTATGTGTGAAGCAATCTATTTATAGCTTGAATATATTCAACAATGTGCTTTAATTGAGTTTCATAAGCTTTGGAGATTAATTATTTTTTATTCTCGAAATACTCATTGGAACTGAAATAAAGACCAACAATAGATGTGATCCAAGTTTTGTAATCACTTTATTGATAGACTATATTTTTGGTTGTAATTTAAAAGTTTGGTAAAGGGAAATTATAGAATTTTTGATCTAGACTACAAAAGAGTATGTTTAAGTCTTTTTATGGAAAGATACTCTGTTGATTTTCTTTGTGAGGTTTCTCTTCTTCTCTATTTACACTGCACTTGTTCATAAAATCACTATCGTAGGAATAATACTCACCCCAGGAGTTAATATTTGAGTAATTTGCTTTATATTTGATTTGAGTGTTCTCTATTTATACAATATCCTAATCTGAATCAGAATCACTCAGGTCTTCATCTTACTGTTTCTGATTATTGTGTCTCTGATTATTGAAATTTCTTCTGGATTAATATAAAGGCCAAACAATTTCCTATTGGTGTTCATCCTTCAGGGTTTGTTAGACTAATGGATGGGATACAAAATGCTAAGCTGAACCTGGAGTACTTTTAAAACCAGGGTATAATTGATAGGAAATCAATTAATTCCTTAGACAATTGAGATAATGAAATTAGAAGGAATTTTCAGTAATATTTTGTTGTAATCTAAATATATCTCCATATCTGCCTTATTTGAGGTGCTCAAAATAGACCTGAGATTACAAGAATGGTTCCAATACTTTGGCAATGGTCTATTGATATAATTTGACAAATTGTTTATTTTCACATTCTCTAACACTATTTAATGTACTGATAATCTTAGGGACAATATTCAATTGTGATCTTTAATCAGTCAAAATTAATAAACAATTTTGAAGGGTCAAGGTTTATGTAAAAAGTACGAGCAATTACAAAATATGATAATATTTCATTAAAATATTATTGTGATCAATTTTCAATTCATTCAATAATAATTAGAGTACTTCTTAGCCCAAAGTTATGCCATAACCAACTGAGAGCAGATTGATATCACTCAAATAATTATGCATAAAATTGGACAGTTTATCTATTCCTACCCATGTCATATATTTAATTACGAATTCCAAGAAGGTAACCTATCTCTCTTCAGTATTAATTTGAATAGGCAATTATACTTTCAATTGTCTTAAATACAATATCAATTAAGGAATCTTAATTATAAGCATCTCAATTATTCTCAATAATTGATCCCATCCATACAAGTAAGCTCTTTTTTCATCTTTGTATTTGGTTAATTTGATATTGAACACTTTTTCAACAAAGTTCTCTTCAAAAAATCTGTCAACTATAGTTTAGGCTATAATATTTATCAAATTTATTATATTGGAGTTTAACTACGGTTCTATGACATGATCTACTTCATATCTGATTACTATATCAGTTTATGTTTGTTGCAGAAATTCTTTCTCCTTTTCCTTTAAATGTTTTTCTTATTCCTTAGTCAACTTCCCAGTCATTTGCAAAGAGGATTATTTAGCTGCATGAACTCTTGATAACTCACAAAACTTATCAGTAATTGAAAGTCCTTGTTATTCAATAATGGTGTTATAAACTATTGGATTATTAACTAAAACAGGATGGAACTATAGCAGATATTGTAATGGACATTCAATATACTTTTGGGGCATCTAAACTTAGTTTAATTCATCTAGGCTCTTAATTTATTAAGCATGCCAATCAATATGTTCATTTAGCATAACTTATTTTAAAATCAGTAATGTTAGATCATTTGCTGTTCTGTTGTCTAAGGCAATCAAATATAATAGGTTTTCTAAAAATACTGGTTATGATTCTTCGTGTTCACTATTATTTGATTAAATTTTGAAATGCAATAAAACATCCAACAATGATTAATTATCTTGTTTTTACTTCTACATAAGAATTTGATATAATTTGTTTTGATTATGCAATCCAAAATTGTTTAAGCATTAAAGCAGCTAAGTGATTACTGATTTATCATAAATAAATCTTCTCTAGATCAATTAATATAAGTGACCGTCATTTTGAGTAGTGTCTCCCTAGTCTTTTAAAGTTTAATCGTTTTTTATGAAAGTATCTAAATCTGTGAGTAGGTTATAAGCATTGTTGGACTCTTCTTAGAGATGCAGATTAACTGTGCATAATTAAGTTAAGAATTAGACATATATTTCAATCTAATTCCAATATCTTTCTATTAATTGATCATGCTTGTTTTATAAATTCATTACAAACTTTGTTAAGTATTTCTATGCTTCTTATAGTTCTTTGCAAAATAATCTCAAAGTACTATATTTATTCTCATAAAAAACATTCAGGTCGTTTGTTATTTATTAGGCTCTTTTACAAATTTCAACAGAGCTTAATTCCTTAACATTTATCAATTTTAATTGTTCATATTCATTTTAACTGAAGATTGTAAATTGATCATTTATTTCCTAAAGCAAAGCAAATCCAAACTTAATCATTTCTTAAAATGATAATACAAATTTTAAATCTTTTTAAGGTTCCAAATCAATGAGAGCAACATTTTAATATATTTTCTCATGCTCCTATTAAGATATTTATTACAAGAGTGCTAACCATTATAATGCATTATAAAACAAGTTCATTTTTTAATTTAAATCTTATGTCTATTACAATTATCTCATAGCTTATAGTGATAAAAAGATAAAATCCAATATTTTTTAAATGTGCTATTATTTTTTAGCAATTGTGAATAAATATTCTAATTGAGTATTATTAGGTCTTTAATTAGTTAGTTATTAATCTAAAAGTGAGTTTATCGTTTCATCTAATTTCTATTAGAAGTTATTTATCAACTAAGAAATTCTATCTTATATTGATAATTATGGATCATATAAGGGGAAATTTTCATTTAATATCTTCAAAAAGGTTTCACTCTCAATTACAGTCATATTCTTTTAGTTTTATTCTTATTCAGGTTAATTTTTGACTTCATTTTAGATCTATTAATTGACTACTTAAGTCTCTGGATTATCATTTTTCAATTCTGATTCGAAGAGTAGATCATCTAAATCATCCTCATCGTCAGATATCCTTCCATTAAATATCATATCTACAATCATAGATGGCTCTGGAATTTCCACTCTTTGAATGGCTTTCTTAGCTAATTTCTAATTAATACCCATTTCACATATTTTATCCAAAATCAATTTGATTTCTGGTCTATCAAATATTGACTTCTTCTATTCCTTTACTTCATTACCTTATAAGAGTTGAATCAATTCTTTTTAAGCAAGTACTTGATCTTTCTATTCTTAGCCACCTACTTTACGAAAGTCTTAGATTTAAGTGTCTTTCATTAAGTAAAATCTTTGGATAAGTTGTTCAAATAAATTCTTTAATGGGCCTTCACAATTGCTCTAAAGTAGAATATCAATCATCTATCTTAGCAAATGAGTTTAAGACAGTATTAATTCATTAGATACTTACTCTAACTATTATGGATCAATAATGCAATGATCGGACAATTAAATTTTATCCAAAAGCATTTTTCTGAATATTGATTGTTTGATGATATTATCGATGTGTAAATTAAGAGCTTCAATAAAACTAGGTAGAATCTTCTTAACAATCTCTTGTTCTTTAGTATTATTTTATGGTAATTTCTAGATACCATCTAAATACTTCATCATTTAAATTATATCTAAATAGAAAGACTTATTTTGATAGCAAATGAAAGTAAATGATATAGGCTGATTTTATTGCTCCAAATTTTGAAATAGATTCAAAAAGAACTTAAATGATTTAAGGATATCTTGCATATAAGTAACATGTGAAATTAGTTTTAAGCCTTAAGATTCTCTAATTTATTGATATTTTTCATTGAAATTAACAAAGAATAACTGGGTTATCTCTCCATACTTTTTGATTAGAAATTCCTTTTGTTCTGCAGTTGCCTGTTACTATAATTTATTTATTAAATCCAAACATGACTCTTGAAGTGGTATTAAGTTATCTTTGCTTATTCTCCTTCTTATTTGAGTATCTTCATCAAAACTACTCTAAAATTTTGAAATCTGAGATTTTGCTGCCATAAACATCATGATGGATTCATGAAACCCAGCATGTTGTGATGACAAGAAATATATTTGCAATAATTGAGGGATTAACAAATTGATATCCTAATGCTATATTCCTCCTTGACTTACACAAATCTTGATCAAATAATGTATAAGATGGAAGCGACTCAAAATATAAAAGCCTCTATAAGTTTAAGGTGATATATGCTTGATGATCTTTCTAAAGAAGTATTTATAAGTCATATGAACTGATAAGGCATCATAATCGACTAATTTTCCTATGTCTATGATTTTTTGATCTCCAATAATCATGTAATTCTATGATATCAGATCCAATTCTTTCCATAAGGAAGTAAAGGGATTCAATTTATTTTTTTTGCATAAGATTCCAACATAATGTTCCACATACTTGTCTTTGTTCTTACTTCCAATAAGAATTGGACTCATTATAATCTTCTCCAAGGCTTCAACAAACTTTTAGTTTTTTAACAATGAATTGAACAAGTGGTCTTTTTGTCTTTAAGCCTCTTCCAGTTATAATTCTTCATATCCTTAGAATTATCGATATGAGGATGATTTCTTCTCTGGCTGTAATTGCATAAACAATTACAACAGAGCTTGGAGACTCTTAGAATATCCATAAAATGATGATAACTTTTCTTGATTGCTCACAATATCTTCAATTTTATCTTTGCTCAAATCAACCAATTGGGATATTGATACAAATGTATTTTCGATCACTTTTTCAATTTGCTTTTTGGCCAATAAACTTTGACTATACAACATAATGATCTTTTTAGCAAAGTCCTCGCTCACTGTTGGGTCATGTAGAAGTTCTATTGATGGCAAATAACATTTGTCAAATATTTATTTGATTAGATTATCTTGTTTTTATTGATCTTTTTCATTATTTGATGATAACGCCAATGAAATAGCTTATTCATTCGTACTGATAGCAATCAACAAATTAATTATGGTTACAATCAAATGAGATCCTCGTGAACATATCTTCAAAAGCTCCATTATTTTTTAAACTAAACATTATAAACTGTTATTTTCATAGAATTCTCTGACTCTGCCCGGATTCTCTCCCATGTTCATAGCTAACAATGTTATCAAATATGTGTATAATTATTCGTTTAGCTATGATTTAAGCAATGTGTCTTCCAATATTTTATTTGACCATATATCTGATAACAATTTATGATATCTTTCAGGAACAGGCATCATGAATTCTGATTGAGCATTTTAGATTTAGACTTAATCAAATTCTTATTTATAATAAGCAATTAGTTGATTCAGTAATTGAAAACCACGAATTTAGAGTTGGATTTAATGTCCTCCACAGCAATTCTTTAGGATATCCAGTAATCCTTGGATGATTTAGGTTTCTAATTAATATTCTAATTATTAATTTTGATTGTTTCCAGGAAGTTCAATTATCAAATTCACAGAATAAGTCAATAACGGATTCAAAATATAATAGGGTAATTTAGTTGAACCATCTTCTAAAGATGATTTCTTAATGATTTGAACTATCATGGAATTCCATTGTTAATAATTTGGTTGTTTCTTGAAGAGTTAAGTAAACTACTAATCTAACAATTGTTGAAAGAATATCTATTAAAATTTAGAACTTAAAGACAATTTAATTTCATAGAAACTCCCCTCTGCAACTTGTAGTTCTTGTTTCCATTCCATCAAGGAGTCTTGAATTCCTTAAAGCTCAAATAGCCATAACTTTTCTAAAAATGTATTATGTTCAAATAGCTGTATTTATTTGGATTTGATAAATTGAAGACTTTACACCATAATATCATTTAGAGATTCATCCTTATTGATAGTTATCATTCTTATTAATAAAAATAGGTAATCTTTTTAATCTATTAATCTATTTGTGATGTCTAACATTAATTTATTGTTGATTAATTGAAGATCTTGGAAGGCACATCTGAAATGAAAGATATAATTGCTGATAAACATTTTCTAGATTAATAGTTCGTTGCCAGAATAATGACATAACAATCGAATGAAGACTTAATCAAAAAGTATAATATCTTTTTAAAGGTTATTCTCCTTAATTATTTAAAGGGATTGCTCATAAGGGTTTTTAGTGGAATCAAATTATACTTCGCGAGTAGTAGGTGGACATTTTAATATTTTTCGAAGATTATTCATTTCTAAATATCTTGAATAATTTATCATGTCATCAGAAGGGAAGGTGAACTTCAAAATGCAATGATCCATTTAGAGTTGGAACAATTCTGTTTAATCTTAATCGCTGAGATTAAAGATGCTCTTTTAGAAGAATGCGTTGATGTACATGAATCTTAATAACACTTTGTCGAAAAATTCAACTAAAGGATTTATGTAGACTTATACTTTTAAATTTGCATGCTTTAGAGGTATTCATGGATTCTAAGAGGAATTACATACACTCGACAATTTTGTAAATCTTAGATAAATCGTAATCAGGGTTGTGAAATATCAAAGTAACCAGATGTTCATAACTGAATATCATATCGACTTTCTATCAAACATAGATGAATACCTATTTTTGGATTCCCGCAAGTCCTAATGAAATCACAACACAATAAACACAAATTCCAAATTTAAATAGAATCACATTCTCCAAGCAATTCAATACATGGATTTTAATTTTATTCCTAGAATAAAGCAACTCCTGCTTCCAATATCTTGTCAATGGTTTCACTTATAATGCGTAAATATTTAGGATCTTGCAATTATTTGCATTTGGCAAACTCTGAAATTCTTTCTATTAAGGGTTTGCTAGTATTTTCAATCCAACTGTAGTCCTCAGTGTCATTTTGTTTTAGTTTCTTAAATCGCTTCTCCATGCTTTCGTAATAAGCCTAGGGTATTCGCATCTTTAATTAAATTAATAAAATATGTTTTAATATAGGTAAGGTTATTTTTACTCAAAAATTTGCATCTTTATATTGGGCACGATAATCATAACATTAGAGTATGCTTATGATTATAAAAATTATGTAAAGACAAAGAAAAAGACACTAATGTATTTCTTAAAGTATTGTTGATTAAATATTAATTTAAGAGAGCTTTAGAATAAATGTTCAATTGTGATTTAATTGAACTTGAAAATGTGTAATTTATTATGAAATCAAATATCTTATTCGATAAGTTCATCATTAGTTCCTTCTTCTTATTATTCCTTTTTGAAACAATTCTCTTATTCTATCGATTGTATAATTTAATTGATGTTTTCCATTGCCTATTCAAATTTTAAGAGAACTAATTGTTAATTTTTATTTTATTTAAGTACAGTACTAATTTCATTCTTGAAATCATCCAAATCTCTTAGCACTAACATAATTTGAATTTCATTACTTAGATTAATGTGATTCCCTTCATTGTCGAATTTATGAAGAGGGCTAATCTATGATTGGCTATTGTCTATTGAAAGTGATATTCTAGATTCTGTGGTAGATTCAGTAGAACCTGTTTTAAGACTTTGGAAGTCCTCTCTCATTTAGGCTTCATCCAAGTTCTCATTAAATGCTATTCCTCCTGTTGAAATTGTCATTGAACTCTTGAGAAACCAAAGGGATTTTTTTTATAATTCACAGATAAATGTTGAATTGTTATTGCTTAGAAATTTCTTTAAATAGTAATTGTAACACATGAGATTTGAAATGTCGAAAAGGGGTGTGATTATTTTAGTTATTAATTATTCTATTGTAAATGCCAAAGGCACAACTTTGGTTAAATAAATGAGAGAATCATCTTCTTTTTAAATAAGTAACTCAATCTAAGTCATATCAACTGGAACTACTAAATTAGGCATCAAGTCGTCAATATCATTATTCGTCATAAATTTAAGGTTTGCAAACATAGTTCGTGCCAAATAGGATTCCTATTTAGTCATTGTGTATAATGGAATGCATGGACCTAAATTTCACCATATTCATTTTGTTTACCTCCTTTCATTTGCTCCTACAGGTATTCCCATAAAGCTTTACTTACGTAATGAGCTTAATTGCGCTTATCAACTTTTAGAATTTACTCTAATGAGTTTTATTGTATAATTATTGGTTTTATATGTTGCATGTTGAACTCTCTCTTAACATTATTCAATATACTATTTATTTGTACTTGTTCTTCTTAGCATATGCTATAGCTATTGAAATAAACATATACCAAAGGGAATAGTTGTCGATCTTAGAAAAATTTGGATTGCAATTATACAAATCATCCTGAAACTATTCATACCTTAACTTTAATCATATTAGTTACCATTTCATACATATAGCAAATATTTAAGGTCCAGAAAGGTCATTTCCTATGGTAAGAATTTCATCGATTATATTCATTTATTTTTATATTTTTACACTTATATTTTGTTCATTACTATATCCATCTCAGATGAAACATTTCATGACCAAATCATAGAGAACATTACTAATATATATTTCTTAGATTATTGAATAGATATATGTCACATCTCCTGATTTCTTTCGATAGATATCAATTATTGCTGTAAATTCTTTAGTTACATTTCTTACTGATTTATATTTCATTAGTATTAAATTTTATCTTTATAATATGTTATTTCATAGAGTAAAATATGCTTATATCTTATCAAATCTAAAAACGGATCCAATTATTTAGCATTGGTCGAATGATTCTAAGACATTTAGCAGCATTTCTTATTTAATTGAAAACTGACTGATAAGCAATATAATTATATATATCTTGTTTACTTTTAATAAGAATAATTAATTTACGACAAAATAGAGCCATTTTTACCGCAAAATCAGAACTGTATTAATCTTCTTTATAATTACTTCACTCTTATTTATCTAACTAAAAATAGATAAGTTATATATCTATTCTATTTCTATTTGAGTAAATTTATTGATTACTGAATTCAACTTATAAAATGTTTAATAAATTAGAATTTCATGACTCATTATAAAAGAGTTTATAGTCACTTATAAACTGAGCACAACTTTTTTGATTCCATTTATCTGTTTAAACAATCAAATCTTTTATTATGTTAAAAGACTTTATAATAATACTTCTTTAGTTTTTACTATTCACATTTCTTATCGTCATAATACTCTCATATAGTAATTGGACTTTTCTTTCTTTTGTCTTTTACTTTTAATTTATAAAGTTGTTTTTTATTTGATTTTGGCAACTACTTAAAGATCATTTGAAATAAAGGGTTGTATTTTATTAATTTATCAGTTAATACTTTATATAGATATTTATTTTTGTAAAATTATCTTTGCCCTTTTTCTGAAATTAATATATATATATAATATAGAATATTTATTTATAATAAATTCATGCAGTTTGTAAAATTGTCTAAGAAAATTCAAGGGTAATTCTATCAGACAATTTTTAGAATTTGCATTCTTTTATTCATATTGATTGAAAATGAAGATCTAGCAATTAATTTTATTAATTATTATGATATTGGTCTCTTATGTTTTAGGACACCCGAAATTAATATTTAATTCTTTTTAGATTTAAGCCAGGATTTTACTTATACTTTTTGTCATGGGAAAAATACTTGATAAATTGATCATAATATGGGTGTGATTTTGAGAAAACACAATAATTAAAATACTGCTCTCCTATTTAAAGACTCTTTATTTTATTAAATTTTTATGACGTATAATAAGTAAGGCAGAATACCTGTTTCATTTTTGTTTTCTGGATATATAAGTAGAGTGAAAGATATTTTCCTAAATCAAATGAAATTTGTAAACAACATAATTAAATTTATCTAATAATGAACGACCAAATGGATATAGAATTCGATCTGTTTGAATTTTAAGGTTTGTTGGGTTAGGGGTCTTTCGGAACCGTGCTTAAAGCTTTTAACAAAAACACAAAATAAACAGTAGCTGTGAAAGTATGTTATCAAAATACCTAACTTATTGTAGGTAATTAAGAAAAAATAAATGCTATAATATGCGTAACTAATGCAGGAAGCCCAAATTTAGTAAGAATTATAACATCCCAATATTGTTAAATTTTTTGGAGTTTATGAGACTGAAAATAAAATCCTTATCGAAATGGAACTTATTAGTGGAGGTAAAGATGTTCTACAATATAGGTTCATTAAGTTCAATAACAAAATGTACTGAAGAATAAGCCAAATACATAATGTATTCGATTTTTAATGCATTACAGTATATGCATAATAACAATATTGCTCATAGGGATTTAAAGCCTGAAAACATACTTGTTACTCACGATCTTAGCTTTGTTAAAGTGACTGATTTTGGATTAAGCACAGGATACTCCTCATTGATGACTAAATAATGTGGAACGCTTATATATATGGCCCCGGAATAATTAAATAATAGGATATACAACAAGACTGTAGATGTATGGGCTGCTGGAGTTATCATGTATTAGCTACTTGTCGGTGAACATCCGTATTATAAAAAGGGATGCGATATTGCTTAATCTCAATTGACAATGCATGAGAATTGCAAGAAGATTTTGAATGAGTATTGAAAATTTAATTAATCTAGAGTAAGTAATTCAGTCTATTTCGAAGATTGACTGAAATCAATCCAACAAAACGATATAGTGCTACATAGGCGATGTTACACCCTTGGTTTAATAATGGAGGTGATGAGCCTCTGACTATGGAGGAGCAATTTTAAAAGTGGAAGCAATCTCAAAAGTTCTAAAATATCATCTCGCTTTTAATGTTGTTAAGTAAGATGGGCTATAAGAAGGTGCTGCATAATAGAGAACTATATCAACAAATTTCAAAGAATTTAAATAATAAAAAGAAACAAGATGTTATGAACAATTATGAATAATTATTTGCTGACTATTAAAAATCTTTGAATGATGCCCAGAAAACTAAAATTTCCACTGTTGTTCCTACCCCAAGTTTAGATCAACATAATGATAATAATGAACAAATTATTTTTCAGTCCTCTTTGATGAAGCCTTTTAAGTAATTATCTTCTTTTAATAAACATGACGCAATAAGGATTATCAATACTAATTCATAAATTTAGACACCTTCAAATGAAGAAGATAATGAATTAGATCAATAAATCAAATTTTCAAATTAATCTTATATAATAAAGGATAGATTAGAAAAATCGAATATTCGTCCCTAAGTCATGATTTAATCTCAACCTACTAAATTAACATCTAATCTATCTGAAATTGATAGCAATATACAGGATATTGATCCCCAATAATAACATCTAGAGAAACAATGCTAGTAATCAACAGCCACAAATACTAGTGTAAGTCCTACTAAGTCTCCTCTCAGAAGAAAACGAGTAAAAAGGACTTAAATTAAATAATATCTTAACGAAGAGATCATTTAATCTAATGTATAATAAATATAAATCATCACTCAAAAACCAAAGCAATAGCCGTAATAATAATAGTAATAATAACAATAATAATAACAATAATAATAACAATAACAATATTAGTCATAATAATCATAACTATAATAGTAATAATAATAATCAACTACTAATGTAATTAGATAACAGTCTCCTTCACCAAAAAATAAATTTAAGATACAATTAAAACCCCTAAATCATTAGTAATAACCTGTAAATTAAACTTCTTAATCAAATGGAAATCAGTCATTACGCCTAAAGGTTTAAAAGCTATCTGTTGATAAAGAATTCTTCGCTCCTCCAGTTTTAGATTTAAGCAATTTAGCACTTGAATGTTTAAGTCCAAAGTATCGAAAGACTCGTACAAATAGTTTGCATTATTAAAAGCGAGTCTATGCTAATGAATTTTAACCCTCGAGGGTTTTGGGAAATGCTTACAAAAAGAATTACGATTCCTTTTATATGAAATGAGTTCTTTTATAACTATAATTTTTTATATAATTTCTAGTTTTCTTAAAATTGAGTATTTGAATAATAATTCTGAATATATAAATTCATAAACATAAACAATAAAATTTCATATTCAAAATTTTGGACCGGCATTGATAACTTCTTATGTAGCCTTATCTTCATATTTTTTGAAGTTAACCTAAAACTTCTCAGCCAATTCATGAACTTATTTATCAAATTCTTCAGGATTTCTAAAATTAAATTAATATTTTACTTCCATGTATTTCTTGGGTTCAAGATTTATGTTGGAATGTTTTTAGCTTATTTGGGGATGGCAAAATTGAAAATTGGGAAGTTTTCAAACTCTACATCTTTTAATTCACCGCCGTGGATCAAGTCAATGATTCCTCTGGTATATTTCAATGACATTCTTTATCCGACTCCATATTTACCACCTGACCATCCAGTGTTGATTAACCAAACTTTGGTATCGTATTTCTTGATCTTTTCAGCCAACATATTAGCATAGAGAGTTGGATGAAGGGCTAAGAATGCTTCTCCAAAGCAAGCTGAAAATGTGGCTTATGGCTCCTTGACACCAACTTCAGTACCGGCAACTTTAGCAGTGTATCCAGAAATGAAATGATACATGGCTTATTCTGGTGTCAACATAGAGACTGGAGGTAAAACACCATAAGCATCACATGTCAAGAAGAAAATATTCTTTGGATGATTTCCTTAAGCTGGGAATTTTGCTCCATCAATATAATTTAATGGATAGCTGACTCTTGTGTTTTCTGTAATTGAAATATTTGTGAAATCGACTTCTCTAGTTTCTTCTGAATAATATTCAATGTTCTCCAAGACAGCTCCAAATCTAACTGCATTGTATATTTCAGGTTCTTTCTCCTTAGTGAGATCAACACATTTAGCATAGCAACCTCCTTCAATGTTGAAGATGCCATTGTCAGACCAAGCATGTTCATCATCACCAATAAGTTTTCTTTTGGGATCAGCACTAAGTGTTGTTTTTCCTGTGCCACTCAATCCAAATAATAAGGTGACATCACCATTTTCACCTTCATTGGCAGAACTGTGTAATGTGAGTATTCCTTATTTTGGGAATAAATAATGAGTGACTCCAAAGACTCCCTTCTTCATTTCACCAGCATATTGAGTTCCCAAAATGACCATCTTACGCTCAGTCAAATTAACAGCAACACATCCTTCTGATTTGATTCCTTCAATTGGTTTCTAAATTGTTTATGGACCAGCATTGAAGATGTAAAAGTCAACATCTCCACTGAAATCTTTCTTGAGTTCTTCGTCTGTTGGTTTAATCAACATGTTTTTCATGAACAATGCATGATAAGGTCTAGTGCAAAACACTCTAATTCTTAATCTGTAATTAACATCCCATCCTGCATATCCATCAATTATGAACAACTAAATTATTAAAATCATATGGTTACTTTCTCCTTGTTGTTTAAATATTCGAGAGCAATCTTTTCAACTTCATTATATGAGTCTTGGCTCAAACCGATGTTCACATCACCCCACCAAACATCTCTTTCTGTGACTTCATCCTTGATGATTCTCTTATCCTTAGGAACACGACTAAAACATAGAACAATATTTCATACCCGCATTTCTTGCCTGAGTATGCGACTAAAGCTCCAGTGTTATTTATGGAATCTGGTCTAACAGTTGGATCCTCGCTTTGTTGTTAAGACATTGAGAGCTCATAGATGAGAGGAACACTAGGGTTTCTATAGACAGTTGCATTGCGAAGTCCCCATTTTGATAAAAGTTCTTAAGCTTAGACTGTTTGATTCTCCATAATTAATGAATTTTATTTATGACGATTTCATTTCTATATTTAGAACTTAAATATTACGTATTTATATAAGAATTCCTATTAAATCAAATAATACGTAATCGGATACTCATTTTATACGCTTCTAGAAACATCTCTTTTTAATTAAGGTTAATAATTAGATGACGAACCACTATGATAAATAATTTTTGAACAATTAATGTTATTACTCCCATTACAATATTTTGCAGTAGAAAAGTCTTCACTTTTAAACATCTCATTATGATCAAATAGCGTCAAATCAACATTCTTACTTAACATTGAGTCCTTTATTCAATCCAAAAGAGAGTCTTCATTGCAATTATTTTTGTACATGTTTTAAATGTCCATGACTCTTAGAACATTTGGGAGAAATATTATAATTTTAAAGTATATTTTAAACATATATTCTCTTCAATTCTGCACTTCCGTATTAGAGTTGACCCATATGATCCTAATTAGCATATTAAATTAGAGGAGTATTTTGTAAATCACTTTATACTTCCGAATAAATTTTATTTATATATATAATAGTCTACATGAAGAAGGATATATTTAAATAGCTTCACTCACTGTAAATATTTAAACTTTAAGCAATTATCTAATTTTAGAGCATATTGTATTAAGAAGTTTTAAATGAATTAGATTATAGAGCATAAATAAAATTATAATCAAATTTCATATAAAAAAATAATCAATATTATAAATATAATATGCAAAAGACTTCTCTTATTATACCCACTGTTCCTTCATATATAAAAAGATATTCTCAATTTATATGTACATGACCTATATGTCCACTTATTATAAGTTTATAGCTTTGTGAATAAGCCAATGATTATGGGATTATTTATTATGAAGATGATTGATCTAATCAAGGTTTAGGGTATTTTGAAACAAGAAAGTATATATATTGATGTAAAAAGGTAGTATAATTCATTTTCAAAATCGATTTCTAAACATTTCATTTATTTCTAGATGAAAAATGTTTTCAGAAATATATATCAAAGTAGAAAAACCACACAAATTCTTATTTATGAGTTTCTGAATGTCAGAAACGTTGATTTATTAAATAGGATAAGTAATGGAAGACCTTTAATTGAGAATTATCAACTGCAAATTTATAATAATAATACTTTTTATTCCAATTAGTTAACGTGTTTCAATAATAAAAGTGCTTTGATATATAAAATTAAACTAATTGTTATTAGTCATGATTATATTGTAATTTAAATCGAATTTCGATAAAGAAGAGAAACAATTATAAAATTGGTAAGATTTACTATTTATTCTTGGAATGTTATTGAGATTGGGGTACTACGTATAATACAAGTGAAGTAAAGATTCCTGAATTTGATAAAATTAAAGATAAAAATATTCTAATTATGGCATGAATATTTATTGATTGCACATATTCTAATACTATTGAAAATTATAAATATATCCAATAATTCTGATTGCTTATTTTTATTCTAATATACAATTATTATAATGTGAATTTTCTATTAAGTCGAACTAAATATTATGAATAATAATTGCCTTAATTATCGATTTCATATATATTTTAATTTGTTAACAAACTAATATAAGTCTTCAATAATATTAAACTTCATTAATTAAAATCTGTTAAAGGAAACCTTTTGAAATATGCTTTCTTATCGATAAAATGAGTAAAAAAAACCCAAAAACTTTCATATAACTAATAATTTAGAGACTTCTACGATATCATGTAAATCTAAGAATTCCTTCAAAGATCTAAGCGATTATAGAAGTAAAATTTGACTAAAAAGTAGATCGCACTCCTGTAGAGAAAACATTAAACTTACATTAAAATTAAGAGAGCGTTACTAAAATTAAACAAATGCTTAATAACTTAGTATAAACCGATAATAAATCTTCAACTTCTTTATTTGGATAAGGTCTTAGAGATAAATAAATATAAGACACTAAGTCTACAAGGGGAGATAGTATTTGTAATAATGCAATTTAATTTAAGATTCTAGAAATGCTTCAACCTCTGGTTATGTTAATAAGAATCCATTAAATAAAACAACCAAAACTAACGATACTTTTTTCAAATAAAATATCCCCACCCCTTAATCAACTCGAGAGTCTAATCAAAATAATGGCAATCTATCTAATCTATATTACATGTTTTAAAATAAATAATCTGATCCATAAATTAAGCATAATAATTTAACTTTATCTTAGTTAGCAAAATAATAATAATAATAGTAGTAATCTTAACAATAAAAATAATAAAGAAATAGCAATAACACAACTCCTTAAAAATCAGGAAATAATGGTAATAATAAAAATATTTCATCAACTGAATATCTCAATCAAATATAATAGCTTAAATTAAAAATTGATAATAGTTTATTAAGAAAACCTGCATAGAAAACAGAAAAATTACAAAAATCGAATAATTCCTAATTGATCAAAAGTATCTCATCTTAGATTTTAAATAAATAACCGTAAGATGCTAATTAAGGAGTAAAGAAGGAAGTTATCTAAGAAAGAGTCTTTTAATTATTACTGGAAAAAGAATAGTTATGGAATCAAATGAATACATCATTAGATAATATTAACTAAAATTAATTAAATTAACTATGTTAGTAGATCCAGTAATCTTTAAATTCCCTTTTAGATCGAAAAAATGTATTCATTTTAATAATTATTAGAGCGAATACTTATCTAAAATAGATATGAATATCATTGATACATTCCTATTAGAATCTTACACAATCCTTATTATAGCACTTGAATACTTAAAGACTTAACAAAGTTTTGACTAAAATTTAAGAAATCTCATTGTCTATGTTACTCAAAGTAACTTTTACACTCTATAATCAATTTTTAACTTTGTTCCAAATGTAATACTTTCTTTAATTTCAGGATACCTTAAAATAAAGAATCGATATGAGATAAATTTAATTAAAGAAACCTTAAAATAAAGCCAAGCAAACCCTGTAAAAAAACAATTTTATAATAAAATCGATTCTAGAATTAATGTAAGTAAATTATCAATAATAGGAATTGACGACACAAGTCACCCAGAGATATATTCTCATTTAGGATTTAATTCAACCAGTTTAGATGTCTATTTTGTTTAGCAAAAGAAAATCCTCCATTAAATAGCAAAAGAAATTATATAAGATGAAAACCATAATAATTTGAACTGCAAAAAGCCTTCAAAACTTGATGTAAAAACCAATAAAATGTTATTGCCAAAAAAGCCTTTGAAAAACTACACTTTAGTTTTAGATCTTGATGAGACTCTAGTGCATTATTAGGAAGTATTTTTAGATTAAAAATTAAGCTTCCTAATGGAGGAGGCTAATTTTTAGTTAGACCTTATGCAGAAGAGTTTTTGGAGAAATTATCTAAATATTATGAATTGGTAATATTTACTGCCGCTCAACCGGATTATGCTAATTTCATTATTGATATAATTGATAAGTAAAAAGTAGTGACTTCAAGACTTTATAGAGAACACACTTGTTACAAAGATAATATTTACCTTAAAGTAATTTAATAAAATAAATGAAGGATTTATCAATATTGGGTAGAAGTTTGGAAAGAGTTATTATAGTTGACAATATGCCAGAGAATTTCTAATTATAGCCAGAAAATGGTATTTACATACTGAGTTGGACAGGTGACTAAAATGACAGGGCTCTTAAAGATCTAATGCCTTTATTGGAATGTATTAGTTTATAAAATTTAAGAAATTGCATTAAAAAAATGTAAAGATGTTAGAGATGCTTTAAATCAATTTAGGGAGCAAATGATCTAAAAGGTTTAACAGGGTATTAAAAACCCATATCAAAATCTCTCCTTGGAATGAAACTTAATTGTGAAGATATTTTTATGTTTTATTTATAAATCAAATTTAACAATAAATTTAATCTCCTCACACATTTCTATTAAAATCTATAAAACTAACCATAGTTCTTGATTAAAAACATTTATTGTTATGATAACTGATTTCCAATAGTTGATTTTAATACTTATTTATTAGTATTTGTAGTTTGCACTTAAATATTAACAATCAAATTCTTAATGTAATATCAAACTATAAAACCTTTTTCATACTTTCTTTTATGCAGAATTCTACAGGTTTAAGTGATCTAGGTTGACCATGAAATAGTACATTGATATTTAAAAGTTTCCAAAATTCTTTAGCTTTATTTTCTCAAACTAAAAAAAAAAGAATTAAAAAAAATTTAAATCTTTTTTAATGCCTCCCAAAGTTGACCCAAATGAAGTTAGATTGATTAACATCAAAGTCTTCGGAGGAGAAGGTGGTCCAGCATCCACTCTTGCTCCAAAATTGGGACCTCTCGGTCTTGTAAAATTAATTGCTTATTAATAAGAATCCAAAATAAGTCGGTGATAAAATTATTGCTGAAAGTGGAAAATGGAAGGGTATCAGAGTCATGGTTAACTTGAGATGCTAAAATAGAAATGCTGATGTTACCGTCATTCCTACCTCAAGTGCATTACTCATTAAAGAAATTGGAGTAATTAAAAAATTAAAAACTTTAGGGTTATGAGAGAGATAGAAAGAAGACTAAGAATGTTAAACACAACGGAAATTTAACACTTGAATAAGTCATTAAGGTTGCTAGAGCTGTTGAAGAAAAGTCATTAGCCAAAACATTCACAGGAACAGTCAAATAAGTGTTAGGAACTGCATAATCTTTGGGAGCCACAGTCGATGGACAACCAGTAAAAGCAATTATTGGAAAAATTAATTCTGGAGAGCTTAAAGTTGAAAAATGATAAATAAAATATATAATACATATAAGTACATTAACTTGAAATTTTTATGAAATTCATAAAATATTAGATGTTCCTTAGGTGAACAAGTCTTCTATCTATTAAACCTAATTATTAAATGAAAATATTCCATTAAGACTACTAAAAGCAAGTGTTCAATAAGAAACTTTAATTGAATTAGCTAGGTAATAAATTAAATTTGAAGAAAAATCTAGAATATGTACTTAAGGGTGTAAAGATGGTAGAAATGCTAAACAAATTAAATAAAGAATAATCATAATAATATTTATATGATAATTAAAAATAATAATTAATAATTTATCTCTTATTAGTATATTTAAATATATAATCAAATATAAGGTTAAATGATATTATTATGTAGTTGATGGAAAGGATTAATAATAACTTATCTTCGGGCATTAGGATAGTATGGCAAACTACAACTTGATCTATAGATTATGATAACGGTTTTAGGGGCTGTGTTTATTTCCAACTCATATAATTTTCTGTTTGAATATTCAACCTTTTGAGGAAATGAATATTAAATTAAAATAATTTAATATGAATTATATAAAAATGAAATTGTATCATTTCAAATTATCGTTAGATTATAAAAAATAATCTTTAATCTGAAACTCAAAAATCCTCTTAAGGTCATTGATATCATGATTTAGAGAATGATTAAGTTTTTGGGTAGGTTAGGGTTATTTTTCTTAATAATTTGATTCTTATTGAGAAAAAAGATTTTGAAAATATTATATTTAAGATGAAATCTTAATTCTATTTTTAAATTTATTTGTGATTTCAGAAATCTCCTTAAAATCTTTGATATCTAATCCTTCTATTTAAATTTTTTTAATTAATTAATTAAAGCATTATTTTGATGATAAACCATCTAATTGTTTAATTAAATCAGCAGTCGAATTTTAAAAAGTTTAATTAATTGTATTCTGAATAGACTCATAAGTATACTCTGTATTCTTCATGATAAACTCTTGCTTTAATTATTATTTCCTTATAATTTTCATTTTTCTTGTTCTACATTATAGAATTAAATAATTACTTTTCATCCACCATCAATACAACCACATTTTATTAAATATTGATTTATCTATCTCGCCTTTCTTTTTTATTAATTCTACCTTCATTTTTATATATTCTGTAAATAGCTTTGATAGTTGATAAATTATGTCCTGTAAGTTGAGCAATCTGTATTATTATGTTACAATACTTAGATGGCAGTATAATCATTTTCTAAAAACATTTTGATTATTTTTTATCTGTCATCTGAACAAACAGAATTATATTTTTGCCTTTTAGATTGTTTAAGACTTAAGTTTTTCATACTATTTAAAAGAAGTTAAATAATAAGATTTAATGAATGTGTTTTAATGAAATTTCTTATACTCAAATAAACATGGTTCCGAAGTAATTTTTGAAATTGATTAAACTCTCTCGGTTTATCCAAATAATCAATTGATATATTGATGTAAATGACTATTAAATTTTGAAATATAATCTTAAGAAATTGTGAATAAAATCGCAGAAGCATTAATGGATGAAATTAAATAATGTGTAAATTTGGAATCTTGTTCAATCAAGTCCAGATTAATAATACTAAATTTCGAATATTTAGACTGAATTTTCCAGAAATTAATGATATTATTGAACAATCTTTAATAAAATTAATATATTTAAGTTAATTACTATTCATTAAAATTAAGTATATTGATTAAATTGAGATCGTGTATGCATAATTATTAATTTTACATCAGAAATTTATATCGAACGTTATTTTTTTTATTATTGCCAATAGATTGAAATTTAGTAAAAATGATGTGATATTTTAATATATATAATATTAAATATATTTATTAAATAATATTTCAAATGCTCAAGAAACCATAATAGCAAAATCAAGAATACCAAATCAAGCCAAAACCCAGAGAGAAATTCAAGTCTTCAAAGTGCAGAGAATTGATTTAAGAAATCTTACAACAAAAATTAAAAACAGGATCATATTAGGATGTAACAACTCAATCCAAAGACATCGCTGAGAACATTAAAAATAGACTCAAATAGCAATATACTGTGACAAGTAGATATAAGTTTATTGTACATGTGTTAATCGGTCAATAAAGAGGTAAATCTTGATGATAATATATTATTTAGGCCAAGGAGTTAGAGTTGGCTCAAAATGCTTTTGGGACTATGACACTGATATGTGTGTTTCAGAAACTTTCATAAATGATTCATTATTTTGTTTGGTAACAGTCTATGCTGTCTACCTTTATTGAATTGATTATTTATGATATATAGTTGAATATAAAACTAATTAATGTTTGTATGCCTCTGGTTTAGAGAATTATTAATTTAATAATGTAAAATAAATACAAAAAGGTCTAGGACATCTTCATAGAAATGGATAAAAAATGCCTTTTAGAATAAAATAAATATGAAACGAGATTGGGTTTATGTGAGATCGATGGGCATAAGAAACATGCGGTGATTAAAATAATTGGAAACGATAATCAACCTGAAAGTTTGAGATAAATAGAGGCCATTAGAAATATGGCTGCCAAAACCTAAATGCTTAAGGGTAATCCATATATAGTTGAATGTTATTCTCGCTAAAGAACATAAAATACTTTTTATTTTGCTTTCAAAAAATGTAAATAAAACATATTGTAAGTAACTTTGGACTTTTATGAGATTCTGCATATGTTGGCCTCAATGATATAATTACTAAAATTATTCTAATAGAAGGGGGAATATCATGGAAATCTCAAACCCACCAACATTTTTTAATAAAAGAAGCTTAATTCCACCATTTGTTTCTCCACCACAGATTTTTTCCCTTTTCAATATTCTAATAGGATATAGGATGAATATATAGATCCTGAATTTGATAAGGAGAGACCCTCAATAGCAAATGATATTTATTCTTTAGGAAAGGTTTGTAACTTCGTAATAAAGAACAGAAAGTGTCCTTACTAAATTCTAATCAATCAAATGAGCTGTAGCAAGTAGGACAGAATAAAATTAGATCAATTAGAATTATAAGTTGAATAGATGATTGAAAAGTATGAATAGAAAAGTTTAAGAATGGAATTGAATTAGAAAGGCATAACAGAGGAAGTCATTTAAAAAATAATAATGCAATAGGTTGAGAATTAAAAAAAGAAACAATAGGAATAAACTAAATGGTCTGATTTCGAAATGAATTTAACAGTGGATAAAGATTTTAATCTGAGAGATAGGGCTTAATTTTTATATTTAATGTCATAAGAGATTCGCAATTTGTAATCTATAGATTAATTCCTATTGGATTGTTTAATTTTATCGTGTATTTCAGAATCCTATAATAGTTATCAGGAATGTTAAAAAATAACCTAAAATAAAAAATTGAAATAATTAGTAGAATCGGACACAATGTAGATGAACAAATATTTAAATATCATCAATTTGCAATGCGAATTATATATCTAAGATTTAATTCTCAAAGAATATGACGTTGGATTTTTGAAATAATACATATCAACTTACTCACAACCCAATAACTTATTCAAAAAGGCTCTAAGTTTAGTGATGGAAGACATAATCAATAAGAATCTAACTAAGGAGTTGTAGCTAAATGATGAATTGGATAAATCGGATATTAAGGCATTGAACTACATTTTAGTATCAAATTAAATGAAATAAGACGTGTGCTATGATTATAAAGGATTGCAATAATTTATCCAATCTTAATCACAAGTAGTATAATTATGAAATAATTCACTCTACATAACCTTCTCATTCTTCTTCAATAGCTGTCTATTGTAGTTTTCATTACGCTAAGTTGACCTCTATCTTTAAATGAATCTAGATTGAATTTGGGGACTAGTAAAACATTTTGGAGGTTAAGGTAAAATCAGAATTAAAATGTATATTTCTAATACTTAACATATATTTCTTACCATTATTTATGTAACTAATTTTACTTTTGTCTCATCTTTGGTTATTAGCTTATCTGCTTGTGATTTTGTTTTGTCTCTTTTTTACACCTTGTAAATCAATCATAAAAATCAAAATAAATTAAAATGTAAGCATATAGTAAATGTAAAAGAGAGAAACTTAAAGAAAAGATTCGTATTCTACAATATCCCGAGTAATTCAAGCCATAGGTCCACCATAATTATATAGTTTTGGATGAAAAGTATTTGAATTTGGGTGGTATTTGTGTTATACTAAACATCCCCAAGATTATGTATTGGTGTTTGACAATCCTGATCATGAAGATTACGAGTACAAAGAAAATTGCATACAATTTCAAGATGTTTTGAGAGACTTTGATAAAGTAATAGGCTTCATTAAAATAAGTGTTTTGACGTTGATTCATCATTTGAATCTCCAGACGATGAATTATTGAGAATGGCCTTTTTGAATGTATTTAATCGTCTTAAACAACCCCCCTCTACATTCAAAGAGATAGAAAGAGGCTTCTAATTATCATCAGCAAACAAACAAAAATTATTTATTGTGAATGAGCATGGAACTTAAGTAAGAATCAAACCAGATGAAACTCGTCAAATGGGATAAGGAGGTTTCTTGAAGTACAATGCAACGACTAATCATTGGGAAAGAACAGGAGAAAAGGTTTCTGATGTTGCCACTCTTTTTAGAATATTATTATTGTACAAATTATCTATGCATGCAGGGTAACAAATTTGAATAATTCAAACTTTTAGGTTCTTCATTAGGCAATTTTTAAGTCTAGATGGTACTAAGATATATGCGGTTTTGTTTTAAGAATTACGTAATCTGATTATAGAGGCACAAAGAACCTTTTTGAAGAAGAGAGTAAGCATAGCATTTTGTGACATTCTGTCATTAGAACCAGTGGATGAAGCGTATTGAATATTGAGTATTTTAGGTTTCGACCTTTACGCTTTAATAAAGTGATCAGATCTAAACTAGTTGGGTAAGATTTGCCTTTTGAGTCTCATCAAAAGGAAATTAGAAAACTATTAAAAATAATTGATTATAATAAGTTGGCTAGAGAGTGCAATTAATATCCATATGAGATATCTGGAGAGATATAATAATAAAGAAGACTGACTGCTGATGTGTTAAATGCTTATGTGTTTTATTTAGAATAAATTGCATCTGATTTGATCAATGTGAGAAAGAAATACAAAGAAAATGATTTTGCTCAAATTCTTACATCCTAAGAGTTGAAAGAATTGGTTGCCGATTTAAAGGAGTAAAATTTCAAATCAAAATCAACTAAATTCTATGTGAGAGAACAAAGTAAAGGGAATTGGAAGGATACGAATAGAAGAAAGATAAAGGTATTTTTGAAGAGGAAGATGGCTTTGGAGATTGAATAGATTTTACATAATGCCAAACATTAGACTGATAAATTATATGGTAGAAAATTATTGAGTATTTGGGATAGATTGGGTATGGAACCTTAGGGTCCTTTTATTGAATATTTTTATCCAAGGAAAAAGTAGAATTATAATAAATTCATTCAGTAAGATTCAATTTGGACTTATCAGATAATCAATGAAAAGGGCGAACGCTCATTATTCAATAAGATGGAAAGAGCAAAACTGAATATATCGATTCTAAAGTCATTAGTCAACTTAGAGTATTTGAGTTCGCAGGATTACATAAGAGATCATCTGATACCGAACAGTTACTTTGATTTGGATGGGTAGAAATACAAAGACGAACATTATTAACCTTTAAAATAGGCTAAACAATAAAAATAGGATTTATTCTTTTCTATGAAGTTAATATAGACAGTCAAAGCCAAAATCTAAAAGTTTATTCAGAAAGATTAAAATGAGTTGGGAGAGAAGAAAAAAAAGGTTTTAACAGAGGGTGGTTTGAATGGGGATAATTTATTAAACTTATGGGGATTATTGGATGTTCCAGTGCAACATATTTGTTCATATTATGGAGAGAGAATAGCTTTGTACTTTATGTTCTTGTAGTTTTTTGTTCATGAATTGCTTCCTATTTCATACTTTGGAATACTGACATTTATAGTATAAATACTGTATGATGTTGAAGCCTTGGCGAATAAAGTATCTATCATATTCTTTACAATAATGATTGTGTTCTGGTCATCAACTTTCTAGGCTTTGTGGATTCGTTAAGAAATGTAATTTTAAACTATGTTCGGTTTGGAGGATATGGAATTGAATTAGGTTGAATTGATTGGATTTGTGGGTAAACCTAAGAGATCTATAGCAAATGATAAATTGAATGATCTCCAATATTCATCAAAGGAGACTTGGTTTAAATTCTTTTTTAATATGATTTTGGTAGCGATATTCTTGGTGATTGAGATCGTGATTATAGTGGCACTATAACTATTATCCTTGTATTTAGAGAATAATCCAGATGTTCCGAATATCGAATTCATAGAGTTGTCTGTTTTTATTCCAGCTCTAATTTGGGTTTTCATAGGAATTCTGTTAGATAACATTTATAGGCCTGTGGCATTCTTTTTAACCAAATGGGAAAATCACAAATATTTATCTTAATTTGAGACCAGTTTTATTATAAAGAGTAATAATTACTATTAGATTAGATCTTTTGTTTTCCACTGTGAATCGTTTGGGATAGCCATTTATCATAGCATTTTTTTATGAATAAACAATTGGATGTGTAAATGATAATTACTGCTATTCTCAATTGTAAATTTACATGAGAGTTGTGTTTATAATTGAGTTTGGTAAACATATTTTGTTTGGATTTATTTTTCCAATAATCAAATAGATATATCAAAGGGCAAGATATGGATTTGTGAGCATAGTAGATTTTGGGGGTTCTTTATAAAAGAAAACACGTAACATTCTAAGAATTATACTTTATAGCTTATTATCATTTCAATAAGTCCATTGAGGCTGAGACCTAAAAGGAGTCTTTCACAATAGATCAAGTCGATGGAACAATATGGGAGTATTTGGAGTTGAATTTGTAATTTGCTTTGTTGGCCAATTTCGGGAGTCCTTTTCCTTTGATCTTCATAACTGGATTGGCAATGAATTATTTAGAGTTATTTTTGGACAAGTTCAAATTGATATGGCTCACAAAAAGACCTACGCCATAAACAGCTAGAACAATAGGCCCATTTGTATACTATATGAATCTGATTTCATATATTTCGATCTTTATCAATAGTGGATTGCTGTCTTATTCAAATTAGGATGTCTTCACTGAGATCAATAGTTTCACTTTGTTTGCGATTTTGATGATCGCATTTTTTTTGTTCAAATTTGTCACTGATATCATATATGGAAACACTGATAGTTCTGCTGAATTGGTACGACAAAGACACCAGTCGATATAGAAGAGGTTGCATGTTAGTATAAGGGGGAAGAATTAGATGAGTTCGAAATTGCCATTTCCTATAGCCAAGATATACGGAACTCTATTACCTCATTAATTGAAGAAGCAAGAATGATTATAATTAAAATTCTAATTATTAACCAGATTTATAATTATATAGATATTTTATAATAAAGGAGAGAGAATTAATTAAAATGTAAAATTGATTTCATAACCCATAGTAAATAATTAATTAATTGATCTGCTCATTGATGAGCATCATCTCTACTTCTATAGGTTTGAGTTCTAATCTGAGTTTGTCAGTGACATCCTTGAAGATACTGCCCAATTGCTGAATGTCGATGTTTTTGGGCAATTGAAGTACTATTTTGGTAGTCATCTGCAGTCCCTTGGTCAATAGATCTTGTAGAGATGGTTTCATACTATTAAGATCATAGGGCTGATGCGAGTAGTTCAATCCACCCCTAAGATTAATGGAGATAATACCAAGGTGGACACATGATGAGAATGAAATCTTAATTGGTATGAGTGTACTCGAGAAAATTCATCTAGGATTACGGTTGCTATGGATTCATACACTTACAAATTATTGGTAATGTTATTGATCTTGCTGAATTAATAAATATTGTATTTTACATGGGATCAATATCTATACAAATCACTGTTTTAAAACATTTCGCCAATTGGATTGCTAGACCTCCAGAACCACAAAACCCATCGATCACATCAGAATCTGGAGAACTGGCTTTCAATTTATTTGCTATATGAATGCTCATCTCCTTAATTCATTAGACAAATCTCTACCTCTGGTATCACTGAATACCAAGATTCCTCATCTAACTATATGCCCTCATTGAACTTTTTAAACAGAAAGAAGCGCTTGCGATAGAACTTTTAAATCTATTTGGGTATGTCGATGGATATTCCTGGATGCAATTGGCAAGGGAAGTTCTTTTTCGTGATCTTCAGCTTCAAACTCTCCAGAACAAAGAACTCATTCTGAGGATATCCCGAAACAGATAATTTGCGATGCACTAGTTTCTAGGTCTCAATCATTTTATTATTATATATCATTTTATAATCATTCCACCCCCTACAATATTATTTTAACGAATATTTTTCCACACATGTCAAACTCTACCCAAAACACTTAGTCCTTTAAGTTTCGATCCAAAATAAGGTATCTATTCTAAATCACAAACCCCTCAAGTTTCTTCTAGGAGACTCAACAGCCAACCAAAATCATCAAACATTACAAAGAAGAACTCAAAAATATATTAGACTATCTCCAAGATCGAGCACCCCTCCTCCCCATCTCTAAACCAAATCAAACCACACTCTACATCCAAACCTATTACAAAATTGGCTACAAAAGCACTTTTTGTGATGAAACCAAAGATCACTTTGAAAATTTAATTGAGGAAATTAAATTAAATATATTCAAAAAGTAATCTCCACCATTATATTCTTCTAGGTACCCATTCATCTCCATTATCCATGAAAAACTCAAACAACACACTCAACAACACCATGTTCACATACAATTTTAACAACTAAATGAAACACCCCTTGTCTTATATTCCAAACAACACTCCAAAGAACAACTAACACCAAAACTGATATCTGATCTTATCTGGCTTTCCTTGCATAAATTCAATCTCACCATCAATCTTGATTGCACCAACAAATACATCCAGTCCTTAAAAGAAGATCAGAATCAGTAAAACAATATCCTAGAGGCAGTGAAGATTACCATCCGCCAAAAGGAATTAAATTAAACGCAGATTGAAAAACATTCCACTCCCAAAAAATCAACTCAAAACATCCACTCTATTTTTAACAGCATGTCCAAAACTGAAACTCATAAACCTCAAGACACTTAAATTAGATCATTTTACTCTCCTATCAAAGCACAACCCACAAATAATCAAAATGTTATCAGATTATTTTCACAAACACAAACTGTCAATTCAAATAATCAAGCTCTATTCAATGATCTAATATCGAACATTAATTACGAAGTCGAAGTAACTGGTACTTAAATTCAATCAGTTAAGCAAGTCTTGAATTTGTAACAGATATATCAAGAGAATTAAGATTCTGCCAATGTGTCAATTACTCTCAATCGCAGTGATCTCATCAAGTGCATCATCAAAGCACCTGAGGATTCGACTGTCAATGTCTTAATTTCTAATCATAATGCCAAAACCCTATCCTATGATTACACTCAATAAGCCTACATATTTTATGGTAAGCAATAGGAAGAGTACACAGTAGAAGTAAATAAGAAGGACTACTTCGAACAAAGACGCTCCATTTTCCTATAAGGGAATTCAGATGTCATTATTCAATTTGATTTAATCAGTTAGGTGCAAACAACCATGAAATTCAGAGTATACGATTTAATACAACAAGAGGAAAATAATGTAATAGATAATTGTAAATTGGAAATTACAAAAATTAATTCAAATGACGAACCCTTGATTGGAATTACTAATGATTAAGGCATTTTTATGTGTTAAGGAGTTATGTTCAATAAAATCAAGGTTTAAGCCTCAAAAAAAGGATTTCTAAATATATCATATGAATTTGATGTTAATGCAAATAAGGCAGGTGAATTTTATTAAATCCCTATGATTCCTGATTATTATAGTTTGATCAACTAATATCATATTCTAATTTATATACCTAATTCTAATAATTATTAGTTAGATTTTAATATGATTTGTTCAGGTAATTAATTAATTTAACTATTTAGATGGTATTAAGTTAGATGCAAAAAATAGAGTCCATCAAAATTTGAAATCAAAATTGGATGTAAAAAAACTAAATTAAAACAGTATGTTATATAATTTTTCTCTGCACATCTCATGTTTGAATCCATTCGTAAATAACAATCAATTTTAATTCATAATTGGCAATCAAGTAAATAAAAGAAAACCGACTAACTCACCAAATGAAGCAACGATTAAAGAGAATAACGCTATTAGATATCTGACTGATGTCGCTGCTTAACGTATAATAAACTATGGAATTGAGGAGTCGATTAGAATTTTCATAACCTATGGACATTTGGTTATTGATACCTAGGTTATATCAACTAATTAATTGTTGCAATAAGAAAAATGCTTTGGAATTATTGATTGTATATATTATTATTATTGTAGTGGATAAAAGACATTTGGTAAAAGAAAATGAAATTATTTAGCAAACCAAGAAATAACAAAATATCAAGAAAGTAAATACTTCTTTCGATATGACTACAATTTTATCACAAATTACTAACCAATAAGTTAACAAATGAATGATTCACAATTTTGTTACTTATTATGTTAAAATATCATAGATCTATTTTATAGTTTCAACAATTGATATAATAAATTTTGAATAAGTTTAGAAATAATTAATTAAAGTCATTTATGGCCTCTGACCTTAACCACTTTTTCCATAACCAGACTAGCAAATCTTACTAACTCTTCTACATAATAAACAGAGAGATCATTAATGTAATTGCATTCTAATAAGGTTTATTAGATTTCTTTGATTTTATGAAATGGCAACACTTAACCTATGGTATTGCTACTCTATCTTTAAGCGCTGTTATGCAAACTATTGTTGCCACTACCATGCAAACTTCCATGCACGCTGTTTCTGATGCTAGACATCTTTCTCTTCAATTACGATTATCTCATTTATGATCTGGGCCTACTTAATACTTCCTGTTTAATCGAATTTCTAAATTTGTTTAATTCAAAAAACATGTCCATTATTTGTTAAAATATATATTTATTTCTGTTAAATTTTAATTAATTGGAAATGTGGAAAATTAGATACATCAGTATTTCTTTTTTATTTTAGGCAATTATTGATGTTCCTCAATGATTTTCATCAAGACTGTAGGTCTCTCAACACTGGACTGCATAGAAGCCTCTTTCTTTTAAGATTCGTGCTTGGATCTTTTCAGATAACTACTCGAATTTCTTTCATTTGAAGAGTTCTTCCTTAGAACACCTTCATCATCCTGTTTTTGACTGCCATTTATAATCGGTAATTTTTAAGAATAGTGCTATTTATTAAGTGATTGGATCACGTCTTTGCCATAATAATATTAATTGATTTAAATTTGATGGTCAAGTCTATCCTTAGAAGCACATTTACTAGAGATTCTATTTAATAATTTACGGTTGTTAAATGGGTTCATATCTCTCATGTTTTTCGTGAGTAGAATTGGAAACGCGCAATCTTCGGTTATTCGGTAAGACATTTTCTTAGATTGTCTATTTTGATATGGATTTATTTAAATTTTAATTCAGATTCGAATTCTTCTCAATATCTCTTTGATCTAAATGAGTGATTTGTTTCATCAATTAATGCAGAGCTTCATTGGATTAGTTTAAAGCGATGGAATCATTTGTATCTTAAGATCTTATCCTATTAGATTGCTGATTCCTCCTAATATGATTGGAATTATGCTAATTTAAATAATTGCTCCCAGGCAATTGGCAATTTAAATTGATGAGTTCTGATTTGTTTACTAACAAACCCTTTCTAGTAATAGGCCATTTGATGGTTTTCAACAAGTCATCCTCGATCTCATCCGTAATCAAACGAATCCCAAATTCCTTAGCTTTCTTCTGAAGGATTGAGAGTTGGAGCAGCTTATCTTAATAATAATAAACACTAAATATTACCACAATCAAGACGATTAGCAGGATGCACTTACATCATACTCTTGATCAATTATACTAATTCCTAAGAGTAGATAATGGGGATTGGCTAATATTGTCCTCTGAGAACGGACTTATACAATCCGTCCATGTCCTTGGCTCTAAAGGGTCTAATCATAGGATTGCTAAAATGAATACGGTTTCAGGGCGCACGTCTCATAGATGACACAGCCTAACGACCAGATGTCTGCCTTATGATCGTAGGGTTTGTCTTACCAAACCTCAGGACTTGCGTAATAAGGAGTACCAGTTTGGGTATACACAAGTCCGTTCTTGGCCAACTTAGATACATTAAAGTCTCCAAGTTTCACTTAATCATTCTCATACAAGAAGATATTAGCACACTTCAAATCTCGGTGCAATATTTTTTTATGATGCAATGCTCGCAAACCTTACAACACCTATATTGCAACTTGCCATATCTCTTACTCTGGAATCATCTACTGTTTCTTAATCTATCTTTAGATCTTCTATAGCAAATCCCCTCCTTCAGCATACTCCATTATTATACTTTATTACTACAACTGCAATACCATAAATTATTATCCTCAATAAAGCATTCCTTGTATGAAACTACATTCTCATGATGAATTGATGCAATAAACCGAACCTCATTCAATGCATTCTGTTTCTCTCTGTCCCCAATGTCCATCAATTTCACCTATTCCTATAAATCACTCCAAATACTTTCTTTAAAGCATAAACCTTCCCATCCGATTTCCTCTGCACTTTGTACACAGATGAATAAGCTCCAGAACCTATAACATCAACCATTATTTATAACCTAATTTTTTGAGGATCTCAAAATTTTATAGTTTACTTTCCATTATTTATTTAATATTATATAATTCTTATAATCATAAAGGCAATTCTGTTTGTCAATTTGTGAACGTTCTTTTCATTTCTTTCAAACAATTCTTCTCTTCTCCTTTTTAACTCAAACTACTTTCTTCTAATAATATAAAATTTAATTTAATGAATTAGAAAATTGTGATGAGAAATGAAGACCAGGAGGTTGAAGTGTCAGGGACAGAATAAGTAATGTTTAAATTTAAACATAGCCAGTTGAAATATAATAAGAGACCATCAAATTAAATGAAACCCATATTGATTTAATTGTCAAAGAGTTCGATGTGGATAGATTTTAAGCCACAAGATGGTTAAAAAAGAATGAGGGAGATTTACAAAAAACCATTAAGTGGATAATTAGCAATTGAATTAATTATTTATTAATTGAGTTCAATGCAATGTTTATAATATATCATATCAATAAAATGTTCATTATACATAATCCTTTTACAAGTTTAGTTATTCATAACAATAATAATAAAATTTAATGTTATATTAAAATATATATGGCCTTTCATTTTTTAATTATTAAAATATCCATCCAATCTTAATCTATAAATAGCACGAAATAAATAATAATAATGTTAATCATAGGTTAATTCATTATTTTTACAGTATATTGAAAGCTAATATTTACAATCAAAAGAGATTAGTATGTATATTTCTTGATATTAAAAAGGAGACAAAGTATTGTTAAAACTCTACAGTTAATCTTAAATATAATAAAAATAAACAACAAAGGTTGTTACGAAAATTTAGATGATATTTATCATAATAAATATATGATCATACAAAAAATTTCTTAGTCAGGATATTCGAGGAGAATTCTTTCATTATCATTTATTTGTTTGAGAAGTTCTAAGCAAATGTGAAATCGAGGCCTCTATTTTGACCTTCAGAGGTCTCCACTCTTGGTTTTTATTTTTTTTCATTTCGAGGATTTTGTTAGGAGAATAATTACTATTTTGTGTCTTTCGCCATTTATAAAACCCTTTTGGGTCTGATTTGAAAATCTTCAATTTCTACTCTATGTAATTCAATCATGGAGGTCTTCCTTATCATCTGCTTTTATGACTTATCTGTTGGAGATAACTCTGGACTGTAGGTAATTTATGATGTCATAGTTGGAATTATCATCTTTTTCATTTACTATTAGGAGGGCAATTTCTGAGATTTTCTCATTTATTAATTAATTAATGATGAAAACAATCCTTCTGATTATCTGCTTGGCTTCAATAATTCATAGTGAGAGAGTACCAGAAAACTATGAAGAGATCAAAATGAAAGTTGAATAGACTGTCTAATTTGTGGAATAAACTGCTGAAGTAGTTCAAAAACGAATCCTTGAATAGGAAATTGAATTAACCCAAGCTAATCAAGGAGGAGAAGATATTAATAGTGAAGTGAGAGTAAACCTTGAGTAAAGTGAAACTCAATAGGATATTAATACACAATAAGAAGTTGAACCAGAAAATAATCAACAACCATAATCAAATGAGGATGATGATGTTGTATCTTAGGGAGAAACTATCTAAACTTCTGATACCAATGAAAATCTCAATTAAAATAGTGAAACCTAGGAGAGCTAAACCATTGAAGAAAACAAGGAGGAATAATAAGAAAATGACCAATGCAGCACTGAAAGAAATTGCTAATCATAGACTGAGTAAAATCACAATACAGAATAAGAAGAGAAGTAGGAATAAGTTGAGAATTTGTAAGTAGAAAATGATGTCGAAGTGGACTAAATTTAATTAGATAATGAATAAGTGACTTCAAATGATAAAGATATAAATGATTCTTAATTAAATGAAGACACTTAAGAATAACAATAAAATAATGAATAATATGAAATACATAATCAAGAATATACTCATGAACACCATGAACATCATGATCATACTCATGAACATTAAGACCATCATACCCATGAACATTCACATGATCACGCTCACGATCATTCATATGATCACGCTCACGATCATTCATATGATCACGCTCACGATCATTCACATGAACACGCTCATGACCATTCACATCATCACCATACACAGGATCATACACACTATCACCATTATTAATAAGAAGAATAAACTGTTACAAGTTAAAATTAATTAAATGGATGGTAAGTTCAATTATCTTTTATTCCAAATTATTAAGAGATTTAGTCTAAACTTATCAAATTTTAACATCAATTACCAGAATTACTAGCAAAATATCTTCCTAATTCAAAATAGGATTAAGTAAATTATAGTGTTTTGATTGTGTCATTCCCCTCATTTCCAATATTTTTATTGCTTTTGATTGTAATAATGTGATATTTATTATAGACTGTTGGTATTAGAAACAGAGGAACAGCCATTTAATATATGATAGCATTTTCATTTGGAACAATGTTAGGAGATGTATTCTTCCATATGTTGCCAGAAATCTTAGGAACTCACTCCCACTCTCATGAAGGTCACAATCATGATCATGAAAATCCTTAAATGTGCTTAGTTTTGGGTGGTGTTCTGTTGTTTGCATTCATTGATTTGTTTATTATTAAATTGAAGAACTTTAGAGGTAAAAGAGATGATACCCACGATCACGAACACAATAATTCAGTTATTGTATTCTTATTTGGAGACTTTTTACATAACTTTACAGATGGTATTGCATTGGCTGCAACATATTCCATCAGTTTAGCATCTGGAATTACAACTACAATAGCTATTTTTATGCACGAAATACCTCATGAAGTTGGTGATTTTGCTTACTTATTAAAATAAGGTAAATGTGTTTTCGTTATTCTTTTCACTTAAATTGTCACATCAATAGGATGTTTGGCAGGAGGATATGTTGGTAATTGTTATTCTTAAATCTAGGATTACATTTTGCTTAGACCTTTTAGAAAGAATTATTGTGTCTAACTTGTGGAAGTTTCCTCTATGTAGCTTTAGTTAATATCTTACCAGAGTTGAAATAATCATTCTCATATAGACCAAAATTAGAAAGATTGATCATGAATCTAATTTCTATTGGAGCTGGTTTATATCTAATGAAGTTCGTAGGATAATTAGAATGATTTGTAAAGTATAAGTATTAAAAAATAAAAAAATATTTCATTCTGTATCTAGACTTTAATATGTAAATAAATTTTATTTTGGATACATCAACATAATCTTTGACTGCAAATCTTTTGGTTAACGTGTTTAAAAAATTGAAAGCAAACATAGATTATTTAATTGAAATCTTAATAAGCTTGATTGAAGATAAATAATAAATTTATATTATAAAGATATTTGGAATGAGAAATATAAGTTGGCTAATAGGTCTTTGTTGTTTGTCTATTATATATTCTGACTTTATTGAAGAACTATAATATAGCTTTATTAAATAATAATTATAATGTCATTAATCAAGGATATCAATCAAAGTGGAGAACCTAAATCGAGTGTTTTTTATTCCTTACGTCATGATCAAGAGTAGAGCAATAGCTTTCACAGTTTAGATGATGATCTTAATGAGAAAATAGATACAACATCAATTAATGTAGAGATGCAGATTGTGAATAATTGCTAATCTTAAGATTCTCCAATTTCCACTTAAGCAAGCCAAGAGGCATAATAATCACTCATTTAATTAAGACTATTGGGGAGAGAAGTTAAGGATCAGAAACCCTCATTTAAGAAGGAGATTGTTCCTATCAATATCACGTTTTTGTATTTGGAGTATATAAAAAACAATCCTGGAATGAAGATCTGGTTAATGTCCAATATCTTGTTGGATATTTGTTTGAGGATATTGATATTAGTATTCTTTTGTATAGGGACAGTGGATGAGGACAAGTTAATAGATCCTACTAAAGATAAGACTGTTACAGCTTATTTTATAATCTTCCTTTAGATTCCTAGAATTTTGCATTTACTTACGACTTCTAAATTGATTTTTATGGATAAATACAATCTCCAAAATAGATCTTATCTTCCCATGAGCTATGTGTTCAGAGCCAATTTCATTAAGGAAGTCTGTCCTCGTTAGGAGGATCTCAAACCGATCAATTACAAGGACAATATTCTGTCCATCAGATCAATGATGTTTATCCTATTGCCAATAGAACTTTAGTGGATTCCCATGTATCCTTTTAGAAATCGCGAAAATTCTGAAACTACTATAATCATTAGTAGTTACATTCTAAAAAGCATAGAAGTCATGATTTTTGAGCCAACTCTCCTGATTATAATTTCATTCAAATCTGAAAAGTTACTACTCTACACTAGATTGCTCTTTGGATTAATATTGCTAGATATTATAAAATTTGTAATCCTCAATTTATGTTTAATCATCTTTAGCAATGTGGGAAAAAATTCTAAAGTCAAAATATGATAATTTATTCTACTTTCTTATTTTATATTACAATATCAATCATAATTATAAGATTATAATAATTTAATGGAAGTGAACCAAACAAGAAATCCCATTTCATCTGAAACTGATATTCTGATCAAATCAAATGAAATGTATCTCCATTCTGATGGATTTTACCCTTAGTCTGCCAATTTAGAGTATCAACCCATTTAACCATTTAGATCAAAACTAATCCTTTTGGACACCTTATTTAATATCTACTCTGTCCAATGTGAAAATTTTGACATCAAGGTCTCCACAGATGAAGTCATCTAATTCAACAAAGAGATAATTATGAAGCAATAGAAATCTGGCAAATATTTATAAGCAATATACATCAAAGATAAATGGACTATATAATTAACAGAAGAACTTGATAAGACCTGCTTGTTCTCCATATAACCTTGTTTCAAATCATAAATTATTGTAACCTTTCATCTCTCATAATTAGAATCAAAATTGCGTCACTTTATACAATGAAGTCCACATTAGTTTGTCTCCCAATAACGATGCTTAAGGAGATGCCTAAGATTGCTATCTGACTTGGGATTCAAAACAAATTACATTTACTAATGAAGTTCATCTAGCCTCAAATTTCATATTTGAAACAATCAATAAGGCCATAAGTAAATTATCTTATGGTTCTTTAATTAAAATAAAGTTAATTGAAAAGAATGCTTATTTAGCAATGACTACCAAAAAATCTGCCTTGATATAAACCAAAAATCTAATTAACTAATCAAATGCCGACATCCAATACAATGCTCTATTCTCTAAAAATTTAATTGTGACTTGGTAAGAGTAGGAAGAAACATCTGAATTTGATTTATGGAGAATCTATCACCCTCAAAAAGCCTTCTAACAAATTAATTTGAATGATTCCTTTTATCTTTAAAATGTTGCAAGTAATTAATACATCTCATTGACTAATATTGTAAATAATTTTAAGGAGGCCTCTCTTTTTTAATTCTAAGAAATCAATGCTAGTAATCATTTTATCAGTGGATTTATTTTACATTAAGATAAATATTTCACTTCCTCACAACTATATCAACAAAACTCTTTGTTTTATTAGCTAGAATACAAATCATAGGTCACTAAAGAAGATTAATTATTATTGGAAGTATAAAGTAGTACAAGTCAAACTCAAATCAATTGGCTTCATAGTGCAGTCAATAGTATTCAAAATGCAATTCATGTTTTTACATAGAATTAAGAATTAATATAACAATCAATTAGATCCAATTAATAAAATAATCCTAAATTTGAATCAATTTATGAATTATGTAATCAACTCATCCAAATCCTGTCTGATTTGATTTGCTTTTGTTTGGAAAATGGATTTACATTAAAAGTTATTGATAGAAATTCTATCTTTAATTCCAGAAAAAATAGAAGAAATCAAGATCTGCTTAAACGATATTATATCATCTAATATCTAAATTAATTATTAGAACTTATCTCTTGGGATGATCAATTAACTTAATTATATAATGAGGTTGACTTTCTCCTCTCAGAAGAATTAGAATAAAGTTTAAGATTGAGAAATCAGATTCAAAAAGTCTTGAAGACTATATTCTTATTTTTCTCTGCTTTTGGAGCATACAATGAATAAAATGGTCTCTTTATTTTGTATAGCTATTCAAAATTTGTTTAGCTTCTAGGATGCCATATAGGAGCATTTGATTGTTTAATCCAAATATTTTCAACTAATCAAACTCTCATTCCTACTGCATCCTCTCTCTTTTTTAATCAATCAGTAAATCAAATTTAGCAGAATGAAATTACACTCATAGATTTGATTTTTCAAAGGGGCTAACAATTATATGGGTCTAAAATTAGATCATTTTGGTCTAATATCCCCAAGTTCCTATAAATTCTTTGTTTTTAGAATGATTTTCCATATAAAAATAATCAAAAAGCCATAGGTGTAAATTTGAAGGCTGATTCCTTCATATTTTCTAAGCTGTTCGTTCATAAGGATGATCAATTCTTTTATTTAAATGTAGAAGATCAATAAATAGAGTTAAATCAAATTTATCAGAGCAGCTTCAAGAAAAATTTAGATATGATTCAAGATGTATAATAATGCAAAAGGTTCGTTGATGAATACCTAAATTTGGTTGGTTCTCTTTGCCAAAATAGAAATGTGTCAAATATAATGTATTTTAAAAATATATTCCCTAAAGAACATCTCGTTTCATATGTGAGCGATCTAAAGAATGATGATTATCTTAGATGCAAATTAATTGCTATTTTAATTAATTTATACATAGATTTTCATCCATTTTATAAAATCTAAATTCCAAAATTAATATTTAAAAGCTACAGATAATAAATAGAAGAAGATTTTGATGAAGAATTATTATAAATAAACAATTAGAAAATTAATGAAGACGATATTAAATTCATCGAAAGTATTTAAGTAATAGTTTAGAACTATTTAAAAAAGAATTTTATCTAATAAAACAAAGTTAATTTATGCATAAGGAATTATTAAATGTTAAATATGTATTTATAATTACTCAGTTTCAAATTGCCAAATTAAAATTAATAACTTAAAAGAAATAATAACAATAATAATAATAGTTTTATAGATCCTAAATTTTTTCTATATTTCGAATTCTTAATTTTAGCATTTTCACTCCTTCCAGATTCCATTTCTGAAAAATCTCCTAATTAAGACTTATTACAATAATTTGAATAATTTTCAGAAGACAGAAATGTGTTTAATCTCCTTACTAAATGTTTCATTGAATTCGTATATTACTTAGCAGAGATTTTTGAAAAGGATATCATTCAAAAATGTTTAAATAATAATGATCCAAATCTAAGAGACAAAATTAAAATAAGTTTAAGCATACCTGGATAATATATTGACATATCTAATACCCTATTGAAGCTATTATCTCACAAATAATTGGCATCTCAAATAAAACTTAAAATTTTTAATTTAATTGAAAAACTACATTAGCCTAAGAAAGCTATATTACTAAGGTTTGAATAATGTATGATTTTAGAAAAATAAATTGAAATTGATATATGCAAGGAAATTGAAGAAATAAATTATAAGCTGTTAACATTATTATATAATGAAAATATTCAGTAGCAACATTAAAATCTTATTTAATTTTTGAGGAATTTCAATTAAAAAATGGATGGGTCTGAATATTTATTAATATCTCAAAGGATAATTAGGATTTAAAATCTTGATTAGACTATCTTTGATATCCTCATAAGTTTCATGTAATAGTGTAGAGATATAACTCTCAGAATGTAACAAAGTGTTGGAAATTATTAGAATACAAATTAAGATGAAAATATCATTTAATTATGCCAAGAGCTATTTAAATTGTTGAGGATCACTTGTAAAAATAATCATCATAATAAAATTAAAATCATGAAATAATTTGATGTAATTGAATAATTTTTTACAATTGTTGATCTAGGATAATTTAATTTGCTTATTACTATTTATGATAATTCTTTTGACTTAATTGATTGCATAAGTCCTAAAACTATATATTTATTATTTGAAAACATATGCGTTGGAACTCTGAGAATATTGTAATGCATATTATGTTAATAAAATATGATCTCACATAAAAATCTTGTACTAATATTTCAATAAATATCGTCAAGATCATAATTCAATGAGATCATTGGTTTAGGATCATAAAACTTAACGAAGTTATTCATACTCGATTAACCATAATCTCTATAAACATTAATGCTATTTGGAAAAGCTCCTTATATATTATAAGTCTAAGGATATGGATTTCTAATTAATTTAATTTAATTATTTATTTCGACAAGCCAAAGCAATTAAAATGAGATTTATTATAATTTTAGAGTGCAATAATAAAAAGAAAATAATCATCAATCATAATCAAACAATAAGCTTCATCACAGCTTACTATAAAATTGTTTCTCATATGTTAATTTATTTCGATTAATTTTCACTTTAGAAGATATATTTTCAATCCAGATAAGAAATTGGTAAGCAGATTAATCATAATAATTATAAAAGAAGGATTTAAATTAAATATTCTTGAATACAATTTTGAAACATTAATTATTAAAATTTCTTAATCTACTGTTAACTCAAAGCGAATTCTCTAATTATGATGATGAATACATAGAGTTTGTTAAGAAGTTCATCAGTTATGAAAGGAAACTTTTTACTATTTAGATTATGTCTATTGAATATTCAACATATATTGATAACATTTAAAATCAAAATAAATTGAAATTGCTCTCTAAATTGTATAAAGATCATCACAATATCTAATAAAGTGAATTTTAAATGATTTCTGAATATTTGATTGACTAGTATTTTGAATGTTTTCTATTCAATAATTATTCTATTTTACTTTTTGATCTAAGTTTAAATTTAGCATAAAAATTATCAGAATATATTGATACATTGGAAGATTCATCTACGAAATCTAAATCAAATAGAAATTCATCAACTTTAATTTTTAAGAAGAAAAGCCAATCTGTATCTCTGATTGATTTTGGAACTAATGAATCGAATAATCTATCATAAAAATTAAGTCCATTTAATGAACTCAAAGTTTAAATGGATGATCTCATTTACTCCATTGAATAACACTTAAATGATAAATTAACCACAGATGAAATCAAAGAGAATTAAGATTTTCTTTATCTGAAATAATAACAATTGAAGTTACTTTATTTAAGATAATTAGATTTTAAAGGTTTCAAATTTGAGTAATAATAAATTCAAAAGAATAATCTTAATTAAGATGTATATCTAAATCCTGAATATTTTAATGATTCAAGAATTCATGAAATAATCAAGATTTAAGGATTACTTGATAGTAAAATTCTGAAAAATGTTATTGAAATATTAACCAATACACATTAAGACCAAGCAGAAGAAAACTTTTAGATGTATAAGCAAATTTATTTAAGATTATAATTAATGAATTAAAATTATGAGATTCAAATTGAGAATTTTCCTAAAATTATCTTGCCTTTAGTAAGAATCTTAAAATAAAGTTTGAATAATCTGATTAGTAACTATTAAGGAGTTTTAAATATTCTTGAATTCTTATGGTAACTCTTGGATATTCACACGTATATAAGAGCAGATTATGAGTAAACAGTGTCACAATATATAATGAATTAGAAGGACATATACAAAAGTTAGAGTGAATAGATTTTATAGAACAAGGCTATCAAATAAATACAAAATTTAATATGCAATGAAGGATTTTTTGAGATCTTTATATAATTTTGTGATTCATATCAAAATTTAAGAGTTATTCCTTTTGCAGAGCTTGGATCTATAAACTAAGATTTAAAGGATTAAATGTATTATAAATTTTTATTAGTCTCAACGAAATTGATTAGAGGATAAGAATAAGCAAATAAGTTGGCTTAAGAAAAACTTATTTCAGTAATGAAAAACGCCCAAAGCAACTCATTGCTGAAGATATTTTGTTTGAATTTTAATAGCTTCTAAAAATAGAATGATACTCAAAAGATGAGAAATGAGACTGTTTAAAATTTAAATCGTATTTTGTTTTCGTATGAATTCAATCAAGGTCACAGACTAGAAAGGAAGAATAACTCTTAAAAATTAGGGATTATTAATATACAAATTAGATTTTTATAATTAATAGCTGAAGATCACTTTAAACCAGCTTAGGATTTTTTGAGGATTTAAGAAGGATTCTCTTAAAATTATGATATGATATAATAACTGTAAGATATATTATTCAATCATTTTGTTTAAGAAACATTCATAAATCTCAGTTTTGATGATTATGTATTGATAGTTGGATGTTTTGATTGTATAAAAGAATTAATTCAGGGACCATGTCATGAAAATTAAATGAAAATATGCTCAATACAATTCTTAAAATTGTGCTATAAACTTCTCAATTTTGATGATTCTCATGGCAAATTTACAGCAATGTACAGTAATCTGACTAAAGATCAGCAAAAGATTTTAAATAGATCTAGGGAAAAAACATAAGGTGAATTTAATAAATTAATAGTAAGTTAAAAAAAAACATAGATTTAATAGGAATATGTAGAATATTATAAAAAATATCCAACATATTGCAAAAAGATTTTATAATCTTTTAGAAAAAGTAATAACATCAATTATAGAATGTTTATGCTATCTGAAATTAAGTACAGATGTTCTACTACATTAGAATCTTTAACTGATGACTAACAGACTTCTTCTGAAACCTTAGAAAAAATAAATAGTATAATTAGTGAGAAGTTAGTTATCAAGAATATTGCAATTTAATATGAAAAGTTCAAAATTCTCCATTCATCTGGTAAAAATTACACAAATACAATATTTTCTCATTTATTTGGGGATCAACCAAAATTATCAATTCTTAATTAAGAAACTATCTCTGATTCTGATAGACTTTGGAATATCGAAGAGACCATCAATGTAGATGTTGCAGTAAGAGATTTTTGTGATTCCTTTATTATTGAAACTGGATTTTCTCTATATAATATTTTAGCCTAAATCTTTTAACATAAAAATATGGATGTTTTAGAAAGAATTTATGAATAAATCGATTCAGAGAAAACATAAAAGAAATAACTAAAGTAGTTGCTACTTTATAAATTATATCAGTCCTGGTTTTAATTGCAAAAAATTACTGAAATGGTTACTAAGTAATATTATTATTTTAATTTTAAATAGTAATGTTCTCAAAGGGAAATAAAAAGAAGCAATCAATGATAAAATCTTCTTTAAAATTTACAATTCTAAGATAATTCAATAGGATAAGTATTAATTAAAATAGCACGATACTGAAAATAATTCTGAAAAAGATAAAGAAGTAGAAAAAGATTTTTAATAGAAGAAACTTGGGTATAGAGCTTTAAGATTCTATGCTACTAGATCAGGATCAATAGAAATAATTCTGCCTTCAAAGCAGATCAAGTAAGTGATATTTCCACTGTTACCTCATTGTTTTTCATTAAACAATTCAATTAAACAGAAGTTTAGTAAAGATATTGATCGAACAACTTAATAAACCAAAGTTGAATCTATACTTTATAATTCTAATAAGACAATTCAAAAATTGAAAACGGAATACAAATTTCAATTATTGTATAAAAGACACTTTTTAGTTAATATGATAGCTGGTAATCAAGAGATTTGGAAACAAATTATATTTTATGTTATTGTAATGTAGAATATTATGATTTTGTTAACAAATAATGGAAGATATGATCATGTACTTGATGATTTTCTATTGGCCTTAAATATTATTTAAATAATATTGTAATTCGTTTGCTTTTTCATTTTTATCATAAGAAAACTACCGTATTTGAGAATAAAGGCTCAGGAAATTGTAATTGAAAGATAAATAAACAGAATAAGAAAAAGGGAAATAAAATATAAATATTTAGATAATTCATAAAGCGTTGTGTTATAGGAAGACTTTATCTTAGAAAAAACAGATAAGTTTTTGCTCGAATAAAATAAATTTGTAAGATTTTATTAAAATGTTACTGATAGGTTAGTCTTATTTAAATATATATTTTTTGATTATGAAATGATCTATTTTTTAATATTTACTTCAATAGCGATTTCAGGATTGTTTACAAAAACATTATTAGCATTACTTCTACTTGATGTATTTTGGAGATTTCCAGTGCTAACAGCAATGATAAACGTAAGGAATTAAAATTTTAAATTTATAGTCCGTTTGGCGCCCAATAATATAAATTTTACTTACATTGGCTCTTTTTTTCATACTTTAGTATTATTATTCTTTACTAATTTATGATTTCTACTCTGAAGACACTAACTATACTCCATATTGTTAAAGCTTGTTGCAATGCTTTTCGTTCATTCTGGATGTAACATTTAAAAAGGATAGTGGGTCTGCAGGGTATGTTGCAGCGTCTAATGGTATTAGTTCCACCTATGCAAATCCCGATTTCCGTTTTAGTATACTCAACTTTTGGGAATTCTGCTATTATTTCTTTGTAATCAGTTTAACCTATTCCATCTTCACTGGATTGATCTTAGATTCATTTGGGGCTGATAGAGAAGAAGCAGAAGAACTGGAAGCTGACATTAAAGAATTGTGTTTGGTTTGCGGTATAGACAAGGGGATCATAGAAAAGAAAACTAAACACAAGAAGGGATTCAGATTTCATGTGAAGAATGAGCATTATGTTTGGAATTATATCTTCTTTATTTCCTACCTTCAAGGGAAAAAGAAGTCTGAATATAACGGCATTGAAAGTTATATCGATGAGGAATTAAAGAGGGAAAGCATTTCATGGTTTCCTATTAATAGATCCTTATCGATAATTGAGTAAGATGATGTGGTATGAAACATATAAAATCATTTAGGATTAAATTGATCAAATGATAGATCAATAAATATTGAAGATTTCTCAAACCTTAGATACCAAATTGTATGAGAGGGGTCTTAACAAAAACCTCAATTAGAGTTGAAATTAATTAGTATTTTTTATCTTTATTAACAATTAATTTTGGATTATATAACTTATATTACCAGGATTTGGTAATCTATCCATCTTTTAATACTCTAGAATGATTAGAATACAGATAATATCATCAATGAAAACTCTAAATATCAATGATTATTAAATAGTAAATAATATTTAATAAATTATTTTCCTATTTTTAAAACTATATATTATTTTAATCAGATTAATGATGATTAAATGTATAAATATTCTTATTAATAAGAATATTTATTTTTCCTTACAATGTGATTTTTGGTTTATTTCCAACTTTATTCTTATTTGAATTTAAGATTACAATTTAATATATATTTTTAATTATTATCCAATTTTATAATTATGTACACATGAAATATTAACATGGTAGATTACAAGAATATTATAATTAACCTAATTGTTTTCTCAATTGCTAACTTGAACAACATTTATCTATCAAATAATTCTATATAATAAAATTTTCCAAGAAAACAAAAAATAATATCTAAATTTAATGAATATAAAAACACTGGATTTCATTAGTTTTTGGAATATGATTATAAATTAGATATATTTTTAATTAACAAATAAATTTCATCATAACTATTTAAACTTCTTATACTTCTTATGGCCTTATTCACTTTCCAAAAGCTATTTAATAAATTCAGGGACTCTCTAATTTTCCCTTTCTACACTTCTAAATTATTGATATTAAAGTATTGTTACTTTTTGAATTCAATAATTTATCTCTATCCTTTCAAAAAATCCTTAACAGTTTCAGTTCTCTCTCTATATCCTATGTTTTTGATTAAAACTTCAGGTAGTTTTTCATCAAATGGGTTATATTGTACATTGATGCTATGGATATTCTTATAAAAATGCATATCGTCTTCATTAGTTTATAAAATACCTTCGAAATTCTCTTTTTGGAGGTCAGGCTTTTACACATACCTCAAATCATAAGGTATATACCATTTGTTGTAAAATTGCTTATTCTTATTAGGCAAGTTTGGTAAGGATGGTAATTTTGTGTGCATTCTCTTGCTTTTATCCTCCTTGGGTTTTAAGGAGATTTCCTGATTTTTTGAAATTTTTACTTGGTTACCCAATAAATGGAGGCTCAGTTTTGGAAGGCGCTTCTAGTCTAATTTCTCTATTATTTGAAAACTTTATTAGTTCTTAGGAGTAATGATTCTTAAATTCTTTTGATTAGGCAGGAGATCTTTCTCTAATTTATTTAAGATTTATTTGTTAATTAATCATAATAATAAAAAATAAAATCTAAATAAGAAATTTTGACAATATGGTATTCAAAAGTTATCTGAATAAATAAAATTATATTTTTAATATATGGGTGCATGTTCATCTCAATAAAGAAGACCTGCTTAGGTTCAAAAGCCAGGTTAAAATTCTGGACCTTAAGCTGTAGCTGAGGAGTTTAAAGTAGGGCCAGAAATTTTTGTCACTCTGAAATAGGGTTCTATTAGCAATTTTTATAAAATGGATAAAAATTTGGGAAGTGGTAACAGAAAATATAATAAATTTAAGGTGCATTTGGAGAAGTTCGATTGGTTATTCATAAGAGTACAGGATGTAAAAGGGCAATGAAATAGATAAGAAAGGATAAAATAATTAAAGATGATGAGGATAACATGTTCTCAGAAGTCAATACTCTTAAAGAATTGGATCATCCTAACATAGTTAAACTGCATGAACTATTTTAGGATGCAAAAAATTATTATCTAATAACTGAGTATGAGTAATAATCATAATTAGATTTTTAGAAGGAGGAGAATTATTTCAAAAGATTACAGACATGAAACATTTTACAGAGAAGATGGCTGCAGATATCATGAAACAAATATTAGGTGGTGTAGTACATTGCCATGAGAAAAAAATTGTTCATAGAGATTTAAAACCAGAAAACATCCTTTTTGAGAATAGGAAACCCAATTCAAATTTAAAGATCATTGATTTTGGAACTTCCAAAAAAGTTGAAAGCAATCAAAATCTAACTAAAAGATTAGGAACTGTATTATTAAATTACAACTACCTTTTAGCCCTACTATATTGCCCCTGAGGTATTGAAAAGAAATTATAATGAAAAATGTGATGTGTGGAGTTGTGGAGTTATACTGTACATAATGTTATGTGGTTATCCACCATTTGGAGGATAAGATTAAGAGATTTTATAAAATATTGAAATCGGGAAATATGAATTTGATCGTATTTATTATCAATTAACCTTTTTAGCTGAGGATTGGGCCAAAATATCAGATGATGCAAAAAATTTGATTAAAAGGATGCTTACTAAAGATTATAATTAAAGAATCTCAGCTTAAGAGGCTTTCAATGATCCTTGGATTTAAAAGAATGCACCGAATGCTCCTATTGATTTCAAAGCTATTAAAAATTTGTCTTCTTTTTTTGTATATTTCCGATTATATTTGTAGGGCAAAAACAAGGTGAGAGCTGCATTAATGCAATTCATTTCGACTAATCTCATGACGAATGCTGAAAAAGAAGGGCTACTTGCTGAATTCAAAAAGATAGACAAAGATGGAAACGGTTAAATTAGTAAGGATGAATTAGTTTAAGGTATCAACATAAAATAAACATAGTCTATCTTAAATAATATGATGAAATTAAGGCAAAACAAATGGTTGATGACATATTTGATAAAGTGGATACGAATAAATCAGGCTATGTGGATTTTACAGAGTTCATCACTTCCGCAGCTAATGAGGAGAAACTACTTAATAAATAAAGATTATAATAAGCATTTAATATGTTTGACACAGTAATTATAGTATCAATTTTAGAATGGTGACGGTTAGATAAGTAGAGATGAACTTTAAGAAATTATGGGGAGGAATCGATGACAATCTTTGGAAGGAAATTTTGGCTATGTGTGATTCAAACGGCGACGGCTAAATTTCTTAATAAGAATTTATTGAATTTTTAGTAAAGAAATATGAATGATATGTATTTTATAATCAAATCGACATTAATGAATCCAATTTACATAATTATGTAGACATGATATATTCTAATTTTGAATAATTATTTCTATTCATAATTAAGTCAACAAAATAATCTTCTTTTATATTTATATATTGACAATGTAGATTGAATATAACAAATATAATATTTTACCGATCAACCAAGTGTTGATTTCTAAGTTCGGTTGCTTTCACATATTCTATGATATGGTACAATATAAAGAAAGTCTGAAAAGGATATTAAAAGCCAGAGCATTTAAATTAGAACTTAGAGATGTAATTTTATATCAATATGCATATAGAGTTTCATAACGCTTGTCTATTTCTATTGTTTTGATGTTAATATTTCTAAATTTTCTTGTATTAGCTAGAAATGATAAGACCAATTACATTTTCTTCACAGAGTTCTTAGGCTCTTAGATTTCGTCGTTAATGTAATCGACATCAATAGCAATACCTTCTGGACTTTAGATTTAAGCCTAATCGTAAAAATCATCTTTAAATATTTCATCTCTTAACCTTCGAAATTTTCTTGTTACTCCATTAGGATTACAGTTTACACAAGATTGTCATTCTAGCACTATTAATGATGATGATTTCCAACAACTTATTACTCAGCAAAGTTGCTCATTTCTTTTAATTAATTACTACAGATACAGTACGCATTTTATGGAGTATCCTAAGTAAAACCATCAAACTGGTCTTTTTTATTAATAGTAGGGTGAAGGTCTTCAGTTTGTCTATCTTTAAAACTATTTTATGTTTAAAGTACCTCAATTAATATTAATTTTGTATTGGGCAAGTTCAATCTTCAACTAAATCAAAGAAAATAGATGCAAGAACACAAAAATCTTGATATTTTTCTTCTTCTAGTAGGTTATTAAATATTCCATTTTCTAATGAAACAAATAGCATTATTATTCTTTAAAAGAATTAAATTTTATTCTATTTAGTATATTTACATTATGCAATTCTAAAGCAGTACTTACTCAATTGGTATTAGCATTATTTTAATTCTTCTTTTTCAATAAACAAATATTTTAGTATCAATAAGATTATGTAAAGTGTATCACTATTACATGACATTTTACCTCTAAATCAGCTACATACATTTGGGACTCTCCTAAGAATTTTTCTGACCCAATTAATTTATTTTTCAATACAAAATATAATAAACTTGAAGAATAAACGATAAGGATCTTAAAAAATTAGAAAAATGATTTTTTTTTTTTATTTATAAGATGTCAGGACTCTCCGACCAAAAATAAACTAAAAATAACAATCTTTCTAATATTGAAAATTATTTATTTATGTATATATAAAATTCCTTGAAAAAAATATAAAGTCTATTTCTAAAGCCATCTTCTGTTTTAATTGAATTGCATATAAAATATATCAGTCTTAGATGAAGTTACAATTCTTTGTCTAAGGGGTTAAATCATAATTGATAGATTGGAGAAACCAAATTGGTATTTTTAACCGAAAAATTATAGATAATTTAACTTTAAATTAATTTAATATATACTAATCAAATGTTGGATTTATCGAAAAGAGAATTTACTAAACTCCCAGGAGAAATAGATGTAAACATTATTCCCATTATAAACCAAGACATTTATCAAGGAACCAGACTATTATAACACACTAACTGCTTGTAATTGCAAAACACAATAACTTTTGAGTTTCATGCATTTCAAAAAACTTTAAGCCTTAGATCTATCAAATAATGAACTAGGAAGCTTTGTGAAGACAAACACATTATAGGGTTTATTTCTATTAAAAGTATTGATCTTGAAAAAAAATGGAATAACTCAAATAAATGATTAATTTTTTGCCACTGCAAAGAATATTGAGGTATGATTATTTTTGATGTGTTTTTATTTAGATGTTAGATCTTTCGGAAAATAAAATAACTAAATGCGGCAAATCATTTTTAGACCTACCTAAACTTATTACGTAAACTGAACCTATTAATTTAGACTCAATTTAAATAAAAATCAAATTGATGATTTAAATGCTTTTAAAATTTTCAAAACCAACCCTCTCTAAGAATTACAATACCTTGGAATCAGATAGAACAACATAGAATCGTATACCTATATATTAAATATAATCTTAGGAATTACAGATCAAAATTTGAAACAACGTTGACTATATTCTTTCCAAACTTATAATTTGTTCTAACCATGTTCTCTCAATAAAGAGAACTGAATGCTTTTCATGAGATTCTATTTATTGATCATTACTTAGATCAAACTGAGGTCCCCTTACAATAAAATTAAATTGAATGCTCCTTCCATAACGATTCTTTAATTGCTAATTGCATAGTTAGTTAAAATCAGACATCTGCTAAAAAAAGCAAGAGATCAGTGAACTCTTGTGATTCAAGATTTGGCTCATTTAAAAAAAGGGATCCAGAAACATTAAAAAGACAAATAGAATTCAGAAAAAAGGAATTAGAGAAATTAGATTAATCCATTGAATAAATTACTATAAAGAGGGATGAAATAAAGATTTTAACATAAAAGTACTAATACTTCTTATAAGATTGTAAAATAATTATTAATTTATAGCACTTTAATTATAAGACAACTCGCTTTTTGGTCACAGTATTTGTAGAGATTAG